>QGOA01005663.1:0-12803 GCA_003313075.1 Termitomyces sp. MG16
TGTCAGGCCACCAACCGGAATGGAAGGAGTATATGTCTGAGACTAGGTTGGGTAGTTTGGTCCCTTGTACTTGTTCCAGGAAATGTTGGGAGGTCGGTTGGGGGTCTTGCAGACTCAGGCAGATGTCAGGAGCGTAGTCAAGGATGTCAGTCCAAGAAGCTTGGGACTAGTTCCAGGGCTTGGAGTCTCAGTTGTCAGGTCACTTCCAAGGGCCTGGAGGTGTACAGTGGTCATCAAGTGGTCCTTAGGTCCTGGGAACATCATAGTAAGCATCCTCCAGTCAACGTTAGATTTCACATCCCATAGCCAGGGGAGTCCCAGTATGAGTGGAGTCAAGTTGTGAAGCCGCATGACCAGCAAGTCTGACATGAATTCAAAACTATTGTCCAGGGTCACATGCTCCAAGTAAGACCTCCTGATGGGGCTGGAGGAGGAGGAGGTACTGTCAAGTTGCTGCAAGTTGAGAGGTTGATCAAGGGGATCATGGGAGAGGTCAAGAGCATTGCTGGCAAAGACTCTAGTGGCCTCGCTGTTGATGAGGGCTGATAATGGTCCCGGGGTGCTGTCCAACCTGGCATTGATGATGAAGGATCTCAATGAGTGAGACTTGAGCCTGGAGAATGATGTGGGTTTATCCAGAGGGTCCTTCAGGGTTGGATCGGAGCTTGGAGGATTGGGAATGTCAAAGGGGAGCTGCTGGTCATTGGTTGTTGGTCCCCAATTTAGCCGGAGGGTGAGGTGTTGCCAGTCAATGTGGGGATTGGTGTCCCAGAGCCAAGGGAGCCCCAGAATCAGAGGTGCGAAGGGGTGGAGTTTGATTACCAATATCTAGAGAGTATGAGTTTGTCTGTTGGCAAAGGTAACAGGCATACACACAAAATAAGTGATATCTCCAGCTGTGGAGGCGTCTCCATCAAAGAGGCAAAGTTGGATGGAGATTGGAAGTTGTTGGGTGGGCTCCAGGGTGGAGAAGGACCAGGCCTCATCAATGAAATTGTCCTTGGCACCACTATCAACAAGGATGTTGAAGAGGTCTTCAAAGGAGGTGATATGGGTTTTCAGGAGGATGGAGTGCAAGGAGTGGGAGGGTAGGTAAGCCATGAGGGTGTCCTGTATGAGTGTCATTGAGCATAGGTGAGAGATCAGGGCAGAGAAGATGTCAGGGTCAATTCTGTGAGTTAGTGCGTCTTCCAGGTCTAAATTGCCAGGTCGTTTTCCAAGTACTTGTAGGTGGTGTCTTCTCCCTTGAAAGTCCAGGTGGCATGTCCCATAGTCTGTCATTGGGGGCACTTGAGGATGAAGTGGTCTTTCTCACTGCAGAGTATACAGGCACCCTCCCTTCTCTGTCGATTCTGCACATCCTTTGGAACCTCAATTCAAGGCCGTCCCTTCTTCTGAAGTCGGTTAGCCCAGAAGGCCTCTTTGTCCCTCTCATCAGGGAGTTTGGAGTCATCTGGGTCTTCTGGAAGCTTGTTGGGGTGTGGGCTGTCACCAGGGTTGTTGATGGCCACAGCGGCGTTGAGCTGGGCCTGGGGGTGGGCACCACTGCCAGGGTTAGCATTGGGGGGACCACAACTTACCGGGGGGTGGCTGCTGGGAAAAGGGGGTGGGCTGGAGTTCCAGGTCAGGAGATTAGGGGGTTCTCCAGCAGGCCTCCTTGTGGGTTCAAGTATTTGCTGTGGTCTTTCCAGTAGTGCTGGTTGATTTGCATGACAAGGGCCTTGTACCCATTGTAGGAGGGTTGTTTTGGGGTGAGTCAGAGGACGTTCTTGATGCATTGTGGCAGTGCATAGCAGAGGGCATACCAGAGAGCGCTATAATTCCAGCCTGTTTTGTAAGCTTCCTTCTCAAAACATACTATGAAAGTGGTGAAGTGTTCTTCAGAACACATTCAGAGGTTGAAAAGGTTGTCCTTGGCCTCGGCCATGGTGTCATAGATCCCAAACTTCCTGGAGAACTTGTCAACAAAGGCTTGCCAGCAGGAGAGTGCTGGGTTGTTGGGGTCACACTGGATGAGGGCCATGTAATGGTCGAAGGCAATCCTCTGGAGGTACAAGGTGGCAAAGGCCACCCTGGAGCTGTCAACCTGAAATGTGAGCAGCTTCACCTGAAACATATTAAGACACTGAGTTAGGAAGGTACACCATTTCTGGAGGTCCCAGCCTATAAATCCGTTGGGCTTCTGAATATTCAGACATCCTTCATAGGCAAGGGTGTTGTGGACGTCGTCTGATCCTGCTGCATTGCAGGAAGGGGGTCCTGCATTGTAATAGTAATAATAGTGGTTACCCCCACTCCTTGAGAGGAAAGATGCTGAGAGCGGGGCCCCACCCTTCTGGAGGGCCTCCTCCAGGTGGCTCATCTGGGGGTCTATAGCCTGGAGGTCCATTGTCCCAAGAGAGTTTGTTCCTGTTGGAGGGAGGTCTGGGTCTCTATGCAGGGGATGGCAGGGGTGGCAGGCTGGGGGGTTGTCCTTGGGGGTCAGCTGAGGGTAGCAGAGGCAGTCGGGAAGGGTTCAGCAGTTCTGAGTTGATCTGTGGTGGGCCATGTGCTAGGTCGGTTGCCAGGTTGTATGGGAGACATTCAACCTGGGAGGGTTGGGCTTGCATCGGAGGCCATGGGGGGTTCCGCAGATCAAAGTGGGGTGGGGGGTCATGATGGAAGTTGGGCTCAGGAGGGGCCAGGATGGATGTAGATGGCGGTGCCAGGGTTGTTGCAGGTGCAGGACATCATTCATTGTTGCCTCGAGTGGGCTTGTCAATGTAGCACAGCATGTTGTCTGTACTAGGGGTGTCAGCCCAGGGTCTCCCAGAGGTTGCCGGGGGTGTTGGTCAGGTGTTGTCCATTCATGAGAGCAGTTCCAGAGGTCTCTGAGGCTGTCTCCAGGTCTTGAAGGTGCTAGAAATGGAGTTAGCCCTACAGCAAGTCGACAAGCCTACCATGTGAGCAGTGGGCTGGTCAAATAGTCCACCCATTGGGTTGAGGGACCGCAGTATAGCTGAGGCATTCTGCTGTTCTTCCTGTTGTTGTTGCTCTGGGGTTGGGACTGTGGAGGCTGCTGGGGCTGGTTCCAGAGGTTCCTATTGGATGTGAATTGAGTGACCAGGGTCTGCAGGGTTATTGAGGGGTCGACAGGAGGGGGACATGTGGACTTTGTCAAGCAGTTGCTGCAGCTCTTTGCAGAGGATCATGTTGTGCCTGTACTTTACCATAGCCTGTTCTGGGAGTTCTTGATGAAGGGATGTCTTGAATGTGTGTGAGGAAGGTTGCAGTCAGCGCAGGTAAGCAACAATGAAATCTCAACTTAGATATTAGATGGAACTGGAGTTCAACGTAAGAGGTTTAATATTGTGTATTGTATAGACAGAATAGTAATATTGTGCTTATCTGGAGTTCAACATAAGAGGTTGAACTCCATGTAAGCAAACACGAAAATAAAAACTATTATTCTTTGCGACTGTTGCTACTTGCAGGTCCAGAGATAAGATGAAGATTGAGAAATACTTTTGTCACTCCCACTTGACGAGATCTTTATTCTTTTCTGATCTCCAGTGCATCTCTGAACTTCTCAAAAACTTCACATGGTAAGGCTTTGGTAAATATATCAGCGAGCATGTCTTTTGTAGAACAATAATAAAGATCAATTTCTTTCATCTCAATGTGCTCACATAGGAAGTAATGTTAAATGTCACTGAGCTTGGCTTGTGAGTGTGCAACTGGGTTTTGCGTTAATGCTATGCAGCCCTGATTATCTGCATGGATAACCGTCACGTGTAGCTGAGGGTATCTGAGGTCTTGGAGAAGAACCTCCTTGGTGGTGTTTGATGCCGCCATGTACTCAGCTTCCACTGTTGACAGCGCAACCATGGGTTGTTTCTTGGCTGACCATGATACAGATCCTCCTGCTATGTCAAACATGAATCTGCTGATGGAACAATGTGAGTCGATATCTTGTGCCCAGTTTGAGTTGGTCCAGCTGACAAGATCTACCTCTCTACTCCCACTTCTTCCAAACACTAGTGCAAAATTGGCAGTGCCCTTTAGGTATCGTAGGATGCGTTTTGCGGCTTTGAGGTGAGTTTTCCCAGGGTTGCTGTTATATTGTGCAATGATTCTGACAGAGTATTGAATGTTGGGCCACGTCTGGGTAGCGTACAATAGTGCACCAATGATTTCAAGATAGTTTAATCCGTTTGTGAACTTCAAATATTCAGAACATTTGTCTTTGTTTGTGGGTGATTGTGAGATGGACAGGACTTGTTCAGTGGCAGATGGTGTGGATACAGGTGTGCACTCAGACATGCCAAAGCGTGCAAGGATTTGGTAAATGTAAGTGGACTGGTCCAGAGAGATAGTGCACGCTTGCCTGTCTCGCTTCACCTGGATCTCCAGAATATATCTTAACTTGCCTAAATCAGAGATTTTGAACTCTGCAGACAATTTGGTCTTGAACTTCTGCAGGGTTTCATGGTTTTTTGTGGTAAGTGCCATATTGTCAACATATACTAGGACCAGCATGATGATTTCACTGTCCCCTTTTAGTAGGTAGAGGCAGTTGTCTGCCTGGCTTTTCTCAAAGCCAGCTTTTGACATCACCTCATCAAGCTTCTTGGTTTTCCATTGCTGTCCTGCTTGCTTAAGCCCATAGAGAGGCTTCTTCAGCCTAAGGTAGCCGTCAGTCCTTCCCTCAATAGTCACTCTCTCTGGTATTGTCATGTATATCTCTTCTTTGAGGTCTCTGCAAAGGTAAGCTGCGATGACATCAACTTGATGAAGCTCCCAGTCTTTGCAGGCAACGACAGATAACAGAGGCTGCAGAGTGGTGAACTTGGCAACAGAGGAGAAAGTTTTGGTGAAGTCTTGACCATAGACTTGCAAGAAGCCCTTCGCAACAATCCGAGCTTTGTACTTGGAAATGTTTCCATTGCCATCATGCTTCACACAGAATATGATGCGACTTCCAATGGCTTTCCAACCTTCAGGAAGCACTGGGACCCACTCAAAGGTGCTGGTCTTCTGCAAAGTCTTATACTCAGTCATGATTGCCTCCTCCTACTGCTTTGAGCAAGTGGAGGACATGGCTTCACAGTAAGTTTTTGGTTCATTCTCTCCAAAGGCAACATAGGCTCTATGCTGACCATTATGCTCTTCTTCAGAGGATTCATTATCCATGGCTACAATGCCGTAGTGTTCAACCTGGTGATGGGTGCACATCAGATGATTTCTCTGAGGCAGGTTGTTCCATTTTGAGGCCTTGGGTGCAGTGGCAGCTGGTGTGGGTTCAGGAATGACGGGGGAGGTCTCTAAGATTGGTGTCTCAGCAGATGCTGGCGTTGGAGCCACAGATTGAGGTGCTTGAGCAGCAGTGACATCAGCAGTATCCTCTGGGACCAAGGCTGCTAGGTTCTCTGCAGATGGCAGATTACCTTGTGCCTCAAACTCAGCTAAATCCCCAGGACTTTCATCTTCCACAAAACACACATCCCTGGCTATGATGAGCTTGCCAGTTTTGATGTCCTCAAGTTTGTAGCCCTTTGTTTCATTGGTCTACCAGCTGATCATGTGACATTTGACTGATGTGACTTCCAGCTTGCCTTCTCAGAGTTTCATGGGGATATTGGCATATGTGACTGTCAGGAGACTCCTCATTTCTTCCTTTTCTCACTCCTTATCTTTTCACTCTCCTTCCATTCACTCTCTTATTTCTTCTGACATTATTTCATTTCACTGTTCTATTCTTTCAACACTATCTGTTAGTACTACTCTCAGCCCTTGAGATGCTCTGGTTCTTCAGCCACCATTCAGACAAGTGTGGGCCCACTCAGCACCGCTTCCAGACCGCTTATATAAGCCAGAGTTTGCCAGAGTTTGCCCCTTATTTGTACAAGTGTTTGTGTAGGCAATTTTCGAGTTTTTAAGGTTTTGTTGTACTGTACAGTTGTTTCCCATGCTTCAGAGGCCCCAGAAGTGTCCAACCTGGCATAGGGAATCCCTAGACTTGTTCTCTTTGGATCTCCCTCTGCCAGGTGAGTAGCTACCTTGATATTGTCAGTATATATTCTAATACACTTTGGATCTCCCTCTGCCAGCTGTGTGACTGAGCCACAGCCTCTAGAGGTCGCCCTTACAGTGACAGACCCAAAAATCCACAGGTGTGAGACATCAGGTTTTTGGCCTGTCCAGGCCTCCTGTGGCATGACACCGTTCAGAGTGAAGGTAGGTGAGCAGCTTTGAATGTGCACAGCATACATGAAGGCCTCACCCCAGTAGCGCAGGTCCATTCCTGCTGAGTGCAGCATGCAACACACCATTTTGAAGAGTACAGCGATGGCTCTTTCAGCTATCCTGTTCTGCTCTGGTGTGTATGAAACAGTTGTCTCATAAAGGACTCCATTGCAATGGCAAAAATCATTGAGTAGCTCCTTCAAGAACTCTGTTCCTACATCTGAACATATCCACTGTAGTTTCAACCCTGACTGCCTTTCTAACATTGCAATGATCTCTCATAGTGCAGCATCTGCTTCGCTTTTTAATCTCAGCAGCTGACCAACTGCAAATTGGCAGCTTACTTCAATGACAACCAGGGCATATCACATCCCTGTCTATGTCTCAACAGACATAGGACCAGTGAGGTTGACTACAACAAGGCTCATCTTATTGTAGGTGGTGGTGCTCACATAAGGAAGAGGTGTGCAATGTGACTTGCTGAGGGCACAGCCCTCGCAAATGTGGTCATAGGTGGTGGGAGATGTAATAGTAAGGCCCGTTACCATGTTTTTCCATCACATATTCCTGATTGCATCATAATTCAAGTGTCTGAGGCATCAATGCCACAGACAGAGGCTCCTACTTGCAATGTAAGCAGACTCAGTTTGAATTGCAGCGCAGGTGATATGATACAAGGTGCCTGTGCTACCCAACAGTGACATACGGAATAACTCTTCTCCACCCTTTGATATGATTAGTCCAGTTTCAGATCCTTCCATGTAACTTTTATAGGTTGCGCCCTGACATTGCAAAGTTCTGAAACTAATGAGATTGGCAGCAATTTTGGGAACATGAAGGACATCAGTCAAGGTGACTGTTTTTGGACCATTTGGCGACTGTGTTCTGAATTTTACAGTACCACACCCTGCAACAGGTATATTACGGGCATCTTCTACTGAAATCCAGTTACTATCTGAATTGGCAGTCACTGATGTGTATGTGACAAAGAATGATGGATCAAAAAACATGTGTGACATTGCACCAGAATCAAGGAGCACATTGCCAGTGTGGTTAAATTTTCTGGCCATGTATACTTGCCCAGGATCACAAGAAAGTTCTCAGAGGTCAGTGACAGCAAGGTGTGCAGCTTTCAAACAATCACTAGCTCCCTTTTTCTTCTCATCCTCAATGTGCTTAGGGCACTTGTTGATCCAGTGTCCAAGCCCCTGACAATAGCAACATTTGTCATTGGCTGCTGGCTTCCAGCCTTTCTTCTTGCCATCAGACTTTTTTGAGGCAAGCAGAGCTGTCTCACTCTCTTTCTCATGAAATCAATGGTTGTATTCAGCTTGGAGTTGAGTCAACATGTCCTCAGGGGTGAGTTTTTCCAATCCAAATAGTTGAATTTTAATAAGGTCCCATGACAATGTATGTGGCAGTGAGAGCACAAGCACGCAGGCAATATGAATGTTGGGGAGTTCCTTGCCAGCTGCTGTGATCTTATTCTTGATATCAAGCATCGCAGCAATGTGGTCAGCCATGCTAGTGCCATCAGCATACTTTCAAGTGTAAAGTTCCTTGAAATAGTAATGCACATTGATTTTCTGCTGATTTGTGACATGTAGTGCCTTCCAGCCATCCCACATGGCTTTCGCAGTTTTCTTGTCAGCTACGTGAGGCCACTGGGAGCTCTCAGCCACAGATTTCATCTCTTTTTCTCAACCTTCCAGATTGCTTTATCTGAGCCCTCAGGTTTAGTGCTCAATGGTTTGGATGGCTGCTCTTCATCACCAGTGACAATGAGCCAAAGGTAGCGAGACTGCAATGTGGCCTTCATATGCTCAGCCCACAATGCATAGTTTTTGCTGTTGAGTTTCACGAACTTAAATGCATCTCCAGAGCTGGACAATGCAGCATTGAGTAGGCCACTTGTGGGGCCCATAACCTGACAAAGGGACGTCTTGGATGTGTGCAAGGAAGGTCACAGTCAGCACAGGTAAGCGACGATGAAATCTCGACTTAGATATTAGACGGAACTGGAGTTCAACGTAAGAGGTTTAATATTGTGTATTATATGGACAGAATAGTAATATTGTGCTTACCTGGAGTTCAACATAAAAGGTTGAACTCCATGTAGGTGAACGCAAAAATAAAAACTATTATTCTTTGCGACTGTTGCTACTTGCAGGTCCAGAGATAAGATGAAGATTGAGAAATACTTTTGTCAGTTCTTCTCACGTGAGTCAATTTCCAAATTTGACCAAGCAGTGGGCCCAGTTCTCCAGAGTGCCTTTGAAGTCATTGTGTCCAAATTCTGTGAGTAATGCCCTTGTCCACTGCGTGAAGTTCTCTGGCGAGATCCTAAGCGAGCAGAGCACCTTGTTCCATTGACGTTCATACTCCTCAAAGCGTTGTTGTCCCATTGGCAATGGAGGGGTCTGTGCAGGTGGGCAGCAGCTGGGTAGTGTCAAGGGGGGTAATCGTAGTTGAGAGGTCTGCAGAGTTGGGGGGCAGGGCGTTGGTAACCATAATAGGGGGTGGGAGCAAAGGAAACGTTGCTGGGGGGATCGGGCGAGGTCCACTAAGGATGGGCAGGGTCTCCGGTAGGCCTCCAGGGATGCTCCGGTACAAGGGGGCCTCTACGGGTCAGGCCATGGCTAGGTTGGATGGAGGGGCCCAGCTGGCTGAGGGCCCCAGATTGTAAAGGGACAGATCAGGGGCCCAGTGACAGTGGAGGCATTGGGGTTCATACGGGAGAGGTGGGTAGACGGGGCAGAGGGTCTGTGCAGAGTAGTGGTCAGGGACCAGATGTTCATAGGGGTTGGTCTGGTAACCTGTGGGGTAGTAGATGTGAGTATACATAGCCATCAAGAACGGTGTAAGGAGAGAGTCTTGATATTATATCAGGTTCTGCTGAGTCAGGGGCTTTCTGAGAAAGCAACGCCCTTACAAGGTGGACTTAATCTACAGGTACTCTGGTGTCTGGAACTCTGGGCTGAGCTCTGGGGTTTAAGATGTGAACAAAGGGATTTCTAAGATAAGGGACTTGGTCTGGGGATCAGGTGAAGTCAAAAGGAATTAAGAGGATGGAGTCGAGTCAAGAACCAGAGGTTCTAGGACAAGACCCAGTTAGTAAAGTTTAAGTTGCGAAGTGCGTACCAATCTTAAGAGCACATGAACAAATTGAGCATGCTAGTCAAAGCATGCTAGTCAAGCGTACCAGTCAGTGTGTACCAGTCAATCAAAGAGCACACAAACAATTAAATGCAATATCAAGATTAGCAAATACAAGGAGGGGGCTACTCTATAAGTACTACACAGTTCTGGGGTGTCTGGGACAAGTTCTGGGGGGCATTGAGTAGAGGAAGGGGACTGTATACCAGGGATCATGCATGCAGGGCACACAATCAATTGGTGTGGAGAGTGAGTCATGATGCGTGATGTGTGATGGCCAGGTTGAATGGCGTGATCCAATTAGTGATTGCAGGGTGGTGGTCAGGCTGTTGGGTAGTCCTGGAATCCATAATGCGGGGCTGTTGGGGGTACTGCATGATGGCAGGCCTTGCTGCTTGTGATGGCAGTGTCAGCGGTTGTGTCATAGAGTTGGAGGAGGGGCTCCAGATGGAGTTCTGGGGGTGTCCTGGGGTGGTTCCAGATAGGAGGGGTTATAACACTTACACTACAACAGATTGAGGTATATATACCTTTTATGAAGGTTATGTAAGGAGCATATGTTAGGAAAGGAAATAGAGAATGAGTGTGGTTGGAGTGTCATGTTCAGCAGCAATCTGTGATGAAGAGCAATTACACAAGTTTCCACTATTGACAGATAATGGAGATCTCAATTATAGATCCTCATATTTGGAGTGAAGCGAACGAAGAATAGGTCAGTAAAGTATCCTTCATCAATAAGAAGAGGAGTTGGTGGTTTATTGTTTGAATAATATCTGAAAGCTATTTAGCCAATAATCAGACTCAATGTTTTGTTACAAGTGTCTGAGCAGTATTTATGTTGAATAAGCCTGAGGAGTAATTGTGTGCTGTGGCAGATGATAAGATCAGTTTTATTGGTGTCCAGAATTTAATTTACTTACACAAAGTCATGGCAGCCGACATATGTGACTCTGAGCTGACTGAAGTTGAACCCATCAAGTCTGTAGTATCAGACCAAATTAATCAAGGATCTGACTGAAAGATCCTTGGCAAGGTTGATGGTGAATGCCGATACAAAATAAGGCAGTTTCCTTTATGTAAAGTAGCTCAAAATGGAATTTAAACTGAACTTTTATTATATTTCAACTTGCTCAGTCTCACAGAGTATGTGGGGCAAGAGTTACACTCATACACACTTTGTAAAAGTGTTGTTTAATTTTTAATTTATTTTTATTTGAATGAGAAACTTAGTTCACACTCAAAATGGACACAGATAAGTATTATTACTAATGTCTGAAGTCAACTAAAGTGCTTGTTGGCCTAAGATGTCCACTCCCTGGAGACTCTGAGCTGTGGCAAGTGAGTTGCTTGCCCAACTCCTCTCAATTCCTCTCCTTTTTATACTTTTTCCATCATGCACAGACCACATTGTACTGGTGTGTTTAGCCAGTGTTTCAACCTGCAACTGGTGCTGGGTATTTGGTTCAATGTGTTTCCAGGTCTGGGCCATGGTGGCTGCATTACCGTCACTTGGTAGTGAGGCTAAACGTTTCTTCACTGATTTTGTCAGCTATACCTTGTTCTATTTTTTCCTTCTTTCTTCTCTTTTGCTCCTGGCTTCTCTGCTTCTCTCTTAGTGCCTTCATTGTAGTGCTATGGTAGGATTGGTGGTGCTGATTACAGAGTAGTGGTGGTGTGTGGAAGGTAAGGGAGATGACAATGTGTGTGTTGAGTTTCAATCATGATCAACTCATGATCGCTTGATGGGATTGATCTGGCTGTTTTTGTTACTGATGGATGAGAAATTCAATGGAACAAACTGAACAGCATTTAAGACAATTATAACCAAGGCCACATATGGGCAAGGATTGTTGGGATACTTAAATGGGACAATCATAAATCCAGATCATGGCTGAGAGAAGAACAAAGATGAGCAGAACATTGTAGAAACAAAGTGGTGGGGAGCATCAAATCCAACAGCCAAAGAATGGATTCAACATGATGCATATGCGTGTAATATGATCACTCTGAATGTTATAAATCCAGTTGGAGCCAGAGTAAATTATGGAAGGATTAGCAGTGGAGGCATAGGCATCACTCACCATGATTCACAATGCTAAGTCTGATCTGGGACTAATTCATACTGAAGAGGAGTTAAATGCCGTCAAATACATGGACAGGTCTAACATCAAAGCGCATTTCCAAGCTATGTGTACCACTTGGGCCAAGGTGAACAACCAAGGAGCAGAAATTGACAATAAACATTTCTGCACATACATCATCAAATCAATGCCAGGCTCTTGGGTGGCAGTAACTGGTGCACTCTTAACAGAGAATACGTCAGCCAAAGTTATTGCGAGACTCACCATGCATGCATTGTTATTACATGGACCAAATGTGGTAGCACCAGCCAAGTCAGTACAAGCATTGTCAACTCAGGCTGGGAATTATCAAGGAGATAAGGAGAAAGTAGTATGTGACAATTGCAAAAGGACTGGCCATTCGAAAGAGAAATGCTTCAGAAAAGGTGGAGGAATGGAGGGACAATTTCCTGACTGGTGGAAAACGGGGAATAAGCAGTCCCAGAGTACAACAGCAGCCTCTAATAACCCACAACCAACAACAATGACTACTCCTATGTCACTGCCACAGGCTAACACTACGGTAGTCTCAGCTAGCAATGCTGATAATGTTTGATGTTTTGCATTCATGACTATGTCAGCAGTAAACAATAGAGATTCAAAACAGGAAACCATCACATATGCTGACTCAGCTGCAAGCCACCACTTCTTTACAGAGAAATCAGAATTCATCACATACAATACCCCTGACCATGGAGATTTAATAGGGTCTATGGCAAAAGGTGGCAAATTCAGAATCCATGGCTGCGGACAAGTCTGAAAATGGGTCCAGTATGAGGGAGAAATGGTGGAGCTCACTTTCAAACATGTGTTATAGGAGATACTGGGAGTTGACTGTAATGATGAACCTATAAATGAGAACACAAACAGTACAAACAGCATTGAAAAGACAGTGTTAGTAAACCCAGGGGTAACCAACAACATTCATTGCACTGCCATGACAGAACTGAGGAGATCAGCCCGTATTGCTGCCAAAACTGCCACCAACCCTGAAGTGAGAAGCGATGTGCCAATTGAAGAGAACTCATCTGACCCTGAAAGTAAAGAAGAGACTTTTTGAGCAGCTTCAGATACATTAGCAACAGGAGTCCTTGAGTCAGATAACTTATGGGTACCAAAGTCATATTCAGAGGCGATGACAAGGCCTGACCTATGGAAAAGCCTGATGGATAAAGAGATGTGACACATGTATGATTGGAAAGTTTGGTGACTGATTGAACATCTGGATGGAGCACATACAATGAAAAACCAATGGACTTTTGCACTGAAGTATGATGCAAATGGAAAGGTTATTGGATGAAA
>QGOA01005666.1:0-10871 GCA_003313075.1 Termitomyces sp. MG16
CATTAACATGGATTGATGTTGTCCTTAAACTTTCAGTTTTTGAAGATTAGGATGACCCACTCCCATGTAGGAGGGAGGAATCAAATTACCGCTGAGATTTCTATACAATAGATATAAGCAAATTATTTAGACTGTTCAAACATACTATACCAATATAAGAAAGGTACATATATGTGATAGTAATGTTTGGAACGTTAACGGCAGATATCTGCGGCATAAGCTTGGGGTTTCCAGGATTTCGAAGAGCTTGGGGTTCTGGTCGGCACCGTAGAATACTGTAGGGTGGATGACATACGATTCTCATGTATTCCCACCTTGAAATCAAGGCTCGAAGGAGCAGATCATCATCATCATCAATGTTTATAGGTGCCTGGTGTCAGCCGCATAAGGGTGGTTTAGTGGGTATTATGGACAAAAATCCATGAGACCCACACCGTCTTTCAGATAAAAATCTGAAATTCGTGCGTAAAGGCATTCCTTTTGGTAATATGGAGGTTCGGGCCTTTACAGAAGCAGGTGTACACTGGCAAAAGTCGTGGTCTTTAGAGGCTGTGCGTCTAGTACGTTGTCTACTGACCGTCATTGACACTACCAAAAAAAAGGCAGAAAATTTGATGCTAACTTATCAGTAAGTCCAAGTGCTAATGCCAAGCTATACATTCAAGGTGCTAAGGTTGATTTCCAAAGTGCTAGCACAGTCCTATCAATATATAATATAATCAAACCTTATAGCATTGTAGAAAAATAACACAAGTTAAGAGCTTGGCAACTTGCTGAAGATGCCAAAGAAACTTTACTGTGGAATAACCAAAGGATCAGATTCAATGTAGCAAATTACAGGATAAAAACCATTGCCAGATAGCTAGGTGATGTTAATAAGTGAGTAAGGGTCCATCATTCATACTAAGTCAACTGATCTACTATCTGGTTAAGGCTGGATCTGTCAGTGTTAAGCACCAAGCTATTTGTTCTTTAGGTTCTGCAGACTCTAGGAGCTTCTTGCTAGAGCAAACAACCTTGTGAATGGTTCTAATGCCATATTATGTGTGCAGACTTGAATGCAAGTGGTCTAAAATTGGTCTTGGAGTTATTTGAAATGCATTGAACAAGTCATATTTAATAAACTTGGTACACAGTTGCTAGAAAGTTGGCAGGAATATTTGAGGTCTAAATAATATTTGGAACAAGACTATAATAATAGAGTAGTTTTTGTAGCTTGCAAGCATGCTAAGTTTAGAAGTTAAAACAAGAGAGCAAAAAATAAAATAAAAACAAGTTCAGTGTTATATTGAGACTATATCATACAAAGGTTAGCTATTAATAAAGTATCTATATGTTTGAATAAATTGGTCTCAGAAATCAATATAAGCAGGTAGCAGTGTAGAGCAGTACTGAGAAGAAATTTTATACTTCTAGGTTGTACAAGTTGTTTGCATCATTGAAGTTTGGCTAAGAGCATAATATGTGATGCTTAAAGTAACAGCTGGATAATGGCTAAGTGATAGTCAAGTAACACAGTAGTTCAAAACCTGTCCCTGTCAGAATCCTCTATTTTGACTCCTTTTCTCCCTCCAATTCTTCCCTAGCCACTCATCTACTAGTACAATTGGCCATTCAATAGAGTTACTTTTGCTTTTGGACAATCTCCAGGTTTTTACTATTTTGAATTAGAGTTAGTGAGTTCCATTATTCTGTACAGTAGTTCCCATACTTTTTGAGCATAGGGCAATGGCATGGTGGCTCAGCTGGCACTACAATGGTTCCAAGCAGTAGTCACATATTGCTATGAGTGTAGAAGATGCAAGCTTGAGCTGCATTTGTGTAGAAAACATCTTAGACATCATGTGGATTATTTCAATACTACCAGGAAGCTACCACCTGCATAGGCACAATGAAAGGTGCTGTTGTATAGGCCAATATAGAGGGATACACCATTGCACAGAAATCACCAATTGTAGTATGAGAAAGTGTTATTACTATCACACTCTAGTTGAATTAAGAAATAGGTTCAATTATGACATGGGTGACTGAGAGATAGCAATATTATAAACTAATTGTAACAGTTAGGAAGAAGGTATTTTCAAGTACTATAGCTAGATTTAATTCATATCAGCATTAAAATTGAGCTTTGGACAAGCTACTTTTCTTCTTTAAAAATATGTATTCTTTTCTATATTAACAACTAGGCCTGAATAAATTACTCTGAAGCTACATGAGTTGTGCAGAAAAGTTGATTGAAATTAAGGTTGTCTTGTTATCAGGTTATTTTAATCAGAAGATTAGGGAGACAGATAGTAAATGCATCTGTTAAACTAGATGTCAAAATATTAACTTATAGACTATAAAATACATGATATAAGTATATTTTTTAATCTGTGTATACTTCAGCATATATATAGAATATACAATATGAATATATTCTGTCAAAAGACTAGACTTGTATACTTATATTAATACAAATTTATCAATATTTGATCTAGGTGATAGTATGAGAGTGATCTCTGAAAGTTGCAGCTAACTATACAACTAGCAGAGGGAAATCTGAAGTATATTAGACAGGCTACCATACAGTAAGGAGAATAATCACTTGGCAGAAGAAAATCCAAAGAGAACAAGTCTAAAGATTCTTCTGCTGCAGCACATGTACAGTATGTCAGTACAGTGGCAATGGCATAGAAATAACTATACAGTACTTTAAACTTGCTCTGAGACAAGTCAGAAAGGCTCTGGAAGCCCTCAGGAGGGCATAGAAAGACTATTTTAGGCAATATCCAACAGCCATGCACAGCAAGGATCTGATATCATTGGTGATAGTTCTGGAGGCAGATAGAATGATATAGGACAGATAATATCAGTCAATCAAAAATAATGCTCTCAGCAGACAATAGTGCTTAGAACCAGAATGGTAAAGGTTTTTTTATAACATGCAGCTTGGCATTTCACCTTGGCACTTGACATCACTTAGCATCTTTGCCAACTTAAATAGACAGCAGAATTGAAAAAAAAAAGATCATTCAACTTGAATATAATGTTCCTCTGACTTGAGAAACTATATTATCTAAACTGTATTCTTATTTTGTCGGCACTTGTTTCAACAGAATCCTATTAATTGGACTTGACTCTTTTAATTTTGTCTACTTACATAGAAGATCAAAAAAATGCCCTAAATTTTCTGAGCTTTTTTATTGTAATGTATTACAAGACAAAGATACTGGAAAACATGTTCTATATAGAAAAAAAATATTCAACCTGTAAATCTTAAGTTGAATTTGTTGTAAACTTTTGTTATCAATAGTTGGCACAGGTCAAAAAATCAAAATATGCTTATTTGCTGATCAAAATAAAGCAACAAAGGCTCATACTAAAGCTAGCAGAGCTGCTTTGTCTAGTTGAATTTCAGCTTTGCAATATCTACAACTCAACAAAGCACAGCTAGCACATAGCAACATATTTTTTTAAAAAAAACTCTATCTTTATAACTGCTCTTTTGCATCTGTGTTGTACTAGAGCCCAACATGAAACAACTCATTAGTCTAAAAAAGAAAATTATAACAGACAGGCCTTATGAAACACTAATCAGTCATGAATGTTTTAAAACTATTATTATATAATAAATATTTTTTATTTGAATACATGTAAAAAGAAAAACCCTTGATTAAATAACTAAATCACATTTATATCAATCTGCCTTTTTAAATGTGAATATTTCTCAAAAATGTCTAATCAAGATCACTACATCAATATGAGCTGTGAAACAATAAAAAACATGAATTTTGAATATATTGAAGCTATTCTTATATATAATTAGACTTAAAACTGTTTCATATATTAGACAATTATTATTAATTTTTATTTTATACTTGCTTCTCTAAGGCACACATTGTTTCTCAACAATTAAATATATACAAACTTAACATATTGTATAAGATGCAATTTGGATTCCAACTCAAATTTTTATTACAGTCAAACCTCTTATAACCAATGGCCCCTCCATGGAAGCCAAAAGTTATCGGTTATAAGAAGTTATCAGGTATGAGAAGGGTTGTTATGGAGGTCTCCAAAAGCCTGTTTAGTCATTATTTTAGATTGTATACATTATTTGATAGCTATGTAAATGTATACTAAGATTTTCTGTGGAAATAATTATTAAGAGTGGTAGGTCGAAGAGATTGAAATTCATTAAGGCATGTTTGACACCCAAAGCTAGCAAGAATACCTTCCAATTGACGTGCATATGGTTGGTCCATATTGGATACATACTTCAGAATAAATAAGGCTGCATTGAGGATGGAAGCAGCAACAAGATGCAATTTTAATGACAGTAGGTAATAAAGTAAGTTGGGTTAGGGTCTCTTGATCACTTTTGGTGAGGGCTTTGATGGAGCCCTCACTAAAAGTGATCATTTTCTCATGCTAACAAGTTTTTAAAATAAATTTAAATTGGACATGGCATGTCAGAGCATGAAACAGGCCTCGCTTATGGTCAGGTGATGTGATATTTATGATGTTTTATCGGTTATGACCTCTCTGAGACCCATCGATTATTGAGTATCGGAGGTTTGTCAAATTTTCCTGTGAACCAAGTCAGTGGATGCCGAAAACCCATTGGTTTGAAGGGGTTATTGTCAGGGGACTCCTCATTCCTTTCTTCTTTCACTCTTTATTTCTTCACTCTCCTTTCATTCACTTCCTTATTTCTTCTATCATTCTCTCATCTTGCTGTTACTACTTTTTCAACACTATCTGTTAGTACTATTCTCAACCTTTGAGGTGCTCTGGTTCTCTAGCTATCACTCAGACAAGTGTGGGCCCTTCAGCACCGCTCCAGGCTGCTTAGATAAGCCGGAGTTTGCTTTTCTGACTTCTAAAGTCCGGAGTTTTCCTCCCTTGTTTGCACACTTGTTTGGTTAGTCAATTTTCGAGTTTTTAAGGTTTTGTTGTACTGTACAGTTGTTTCCCATGCTTCAGAGGCCCCAGAAGCGTCCAACCTGGCATAGGGAATCCCCAGACTTGTTCTCTTTGGATCTCCCTCTGCCAGGTGAGTAGCTACCTTGATATTGTCAGTATATATTCTAATACACTTTGGATCTCCCTCTGCCAGCTGTGTGACTGAGCCACAGCCTCTAGAGGTCGCCCTTACAGTTATTAGTTATAAGGGTCATCACTTATGAGAGGTTTGACTGTACTTTTATATTTTACAGCTCAAAGCAAGTTTGATTTCTCTATTTGAGACATATTCTAACCTTTTTTTTAGGTACCGATGCCTACTTTCTTTCTTGAAAACAATCTCTTGTCAATATTGCAGATAGAATTATGCTATAGTACTACCTCTAATTTATGCCACCTCTATGAAACTCTAGAGCCCCAACTACATATCATCTGTCAGGACTAATTAGAGCATTTTTTCCCTAACTTTGCTACTGCAGCTGTTAGTATGACTTTTCTTATTGTTGCCTCTACCATTAGCACACTAATTGTGCATACTTGTAAAAGTGACTTCTGGAGGCTATGGCTCAGTCACACAGCTGGCAAAGAAAAATCCAAAGTGTATTAGAATATATACTAACAATATCATAATAACTACTCACTTGGCAGAGGGAGATCCAAAGCAGACAAGTCCAGGGATTCCCTATGCCAGGTTGGATGCTTCTGGAGCCTCTAAAGCATGAGAAACAACTGTATAGTATAACAAAACCTTGAAAACTTGAAAATTGCCTAAATAAACAACTGTACAAACATAGCAGAAAAACTCCGGACTTTTAGAAGTCAGAAAGGCAAACTCAGGCTTATATAAGTGGTCTGGAAGCGGTGCTGAAGGGCCCACACTTGTCTGAATAATGGTTAAAGAACCAGAGCACCTCAAAGGCTGAGAATAGAACTAACAAATAATGTTGAAAGAATAGAAGCAGTAAAGTAAAAGAATGACAGAAGAAATAAGAGAATGAATAAAAGGAGAGTGAAGAAATAAGAAGTGAAAGAAAGAAGAAATGAGGAGTCCTCTGACAATACTGAAAAATACTCTAATAGAGCATTTATGCAAATTTTTGTTACAACTCGCCAAATTTTTGTTAAGATCAGTTGTCAGGATTCTCATGGCTTTTGCACATCACCAATAGATGATGGCCAGTTATCATATCCAAAGTCTGATTGTTTACTGAATTTCTGTTTTACACATATTTCCTCCTTCTGTTACATTTCTCTGCCCCCAACCTCCTTGAAATGGACTCTAAACCCGAGTTGAAAGATGCGAAAGAAATTTCCGCCAAGCCGACATGCTGCAGAACCCCATTCACCGCCAAAGAACTCTTTGAAATTGTTCAAGCAGCTGTGAAGGTCAAGTGGTTCAAGGCTAAACATGGTGAAAAGGGAGAAAAATGCAATGAGATGGGAAATCTTATACGTGAGCAGGGGGTCTTGGGTAGTAACAACATTTTTGAGACACGACTCAAGGAGCTAATCCTGTGGCATGAGGTACGACACATCCGTAGTACGCATGAGACACGTGTTATATTAATGAATCCATCATTCACAGACCTAGAGAAGACGCCAAAATCTATCAGTAACGTCATCACGGGAACGACGTATGAAGGCACATTTGGTGCGCCTCTTGATAAACTCTCCTTCATGAAGAAGACATTTGAGAAGAAAACCGATGAGGAAAAGGAGAAAACATGGAAGGTGAGGAACAGTATCTGGAAAATCTGCATGTCCAAGCTGATATTCCTTTGACAGAAGAATGAAGATGATCAAAAGGGTGGGGAAGCAATCTGTCATGCGTTATCTAACCGGTTGAGCCGCCAAAGAGAAGCGCTCAAGGCATGTGAAGAATCTGATGACACTGCATCTGATGCTGATAAAGAAAACATGCCAGCCCACGCTCCCATCTCAAAGCCACCTTCAACCATGGCTAACCCTACCTCTTTTGCACGTCAACCCTCTGCCAAACCCATATCGAAGCCAGCCATAAAACCACTCTCCACTATCAAGCTTGGAAAGCGATCATCTTTCAAGTTTGATGATGAAGAAAATATGTCTACCCATAACACAAAGCGTATTGGCAAGAGTGACTTCAATATTGCAGAGTACATGGAGGAAGAGAGGGAGGAACGTTGTAAATTTCAAGAGAAACTTTTGGAAGGGTTGGATCGTGCACAAGTGCAAGCAGAAAAAGCAGCAGAGAACAATCGAGACTTCTAAGATTGGTTCCTCAGTGTCATGACCAATGCCCTTCTGAAGTAAGCATTCATATATTGATATCTAGATGGTTTACTACTTTCTTTGAACCCATTTTTACCTTACATGTTGATACTTGCTGATCTTTATTGTAATCTCGAGAGAAACCTCTTGCAATACCCTTTTGAATAATCACTTGTACATAGTTGGATCTGTATAATTTTTTACTCTCTTCTAATTGATATATTTATATTAACGGTGCAAGTATTCTTCTAGTGAGGGTGGTGGACAATCAAAGTATTGAGATACTTGATTGGGCCGAATGCAATTGAAGCAATTTGTAAGGAGGACACCTACACAATAATAGCATCCTAGAGGAGAGGCATAAGGCCTCATCTTCCACCCAGCATTGAGAAACGGCCATGTGTTAAACACAATGCCAAAACCATGCTCGACCTGGATTCTGACAGCTGACATTGTTGCATTCCAATCCAATTCCTTCTCGGTGCACTCACCCATTCCAGCATATGGGCTGAGGATATTGGGTTCCACTTTGTAAGCCAAATCTCCAAAGATTTGGAAAGCATGCAGGGTGTGCTCCTCTGCTGGGGCGTTTTGAAGAGTTCGCATCGGATTCTTTGTGATATGTGAATTGGACAAGTCAATCAAGTAGCCCGCTATTGCTGAGCAGGAAATTATCATTACGGCGGCCTTTAAATGCCCCATATAAGTGGCCGATGATTCCATTTGGCAGCATGAGGGCTTGGAATTTCAATGCATGGAATTTCTTGTGGCCGTTGTAGGCCTGTTGTTGATACCAGTTGGGGCGGCAAATGCACCGTATCATGCAATCGAGGAAGCCAAAGATTGTCTTGATTGGTGCTCCTCGTTGTTCAATAGCCTCTGCATACTTTGCAAGTTCAGAGGGGCATAAGAGCCCCTCTGAGTTGCAGTCCAATAAATGCTCCCAATTTTCATCAATGAATTTCACCAATTCATTAACTACTTCTGATATAGCAGAAGCAGGCCGATCGTATAGTAAAGAGAGTGACCAAAGGTCACCTGCACTGCAAAACCGTGCTAAGAGCAGACAGAACCCTTCTAAGCCAGTAAAAGAATATCTATTGGCCATACTAAACTTCTCCGGTATCTCCAGTGCTTCCAGTATCTCAAAGATCTCTGGTGCAGTCAATCTGTGAGTAGAGTCTAATCAGCAGGTGTGGTGGCTGCGATAAATCCTGGCACACCGAAATCTCCATAAACACTCCTTGTTCTCCAGCTTTCTGATCCACTCCTCCGTTATTCTCTGACCTCCAGGTTCCAGTTGAGGAGCATTGAGCTTGCAATTCGCCGTTTCCAAAAGTAAGGTAAGCCTCTGATCATCGCATGATTCTTGTTCTGCATAGGCAAGGAGGGAAGATTGCAGCATATCAATGATAGAAGATCCCTGAGGGCTTGCAGGGAAGAGTACGGGAACTGCTGTGAGCAGTAGATTTCGTATTTTATTGTTTATATCAGAGTCGACGTCAAGAAAGCAAGGTTGCAGTCATCCGGAGATATCTGTAGGAATTCAAATCTCTGCTGCCAAATTTGGTATGGCCAACAACCGGCAGCTTGGCTAATTCTAAGCAAATTTTCATTATTTACCATCAAATTTAAGCTAAATATCAAAATATGGGTGCTGCAGAAATGCTCTAATATAGATTAATTACTATCTCTTAGAAAATATTGTAATGAACTTCAGATAGGAACATTGAGTTAGAGAATAAAGACAATGGTGACTATATATTTAGTAGAGAGAACAATAAGTTCAGCTCCTTATCTACTCCAAACAAAAAGCAAGAGAGCAAACAGAAGAGTTAGTATAAAATCAAATCCAAGTTTATTATCTGGTGCAACAATGGCACTCCTTCTACTCTTACTCTACAAAGCCTAACAAATTCTTGTCATCTTGTCAACTGTATCTTTACTAGAGAATTTTGCCAAGATTTCTGAACTGATTGATTCAATTAATTCTCTTCAGAACATGGATTCTATTATTTTATAACTCAATCTACCTATCTCAGATTTAGAGTCATGGTTTTTCCCAACTCTGGCCAATTGATGCTACTAGTTGAAGAAAAATCTCTGATTGACTGACACTTGTTTTATAGTAGCACAGATACAACTTGCCTTACATTATGGTATGTAAATCTTTTCTTGCTTTTTATTGAAATTAATTTTTCATGATTGTTCTAGCATTTGCAAAAATGCTACAAGAGCAGGACACTCACTATCTTTTAGAACAGACATTTCTGAATGTCTAAAAGTTTCTTATAATCAAATCTAATATTAGATTGAGGTAGAAACTTGCCTTGTTTTTCTAGCTGCTGCTGATGAGATAACTCATAGTAGACTTTTCTCTGAAAATATCTAACCAACACTAAAAACACCATGCATCTTTCTGGTCATTGCATATGTTGGTTTTAGAGTCAATCTCTTATGTTGATATAATACTTCAAATAAAGACATATATGATATTGCTTTTTAGTTGAGGAATTTCCAAGTTAGAGTGATCTTATTATATTTTTCTCCTGACTAACACATTTAAAAATGCATGAAGATCGACTAGGTAGATTGTCTGCATGTCTACAGTGATACCACTAAAAAAAGACATTTAAAAATAATAATATTGAACAGCTGCTAAAAGAAACATTGATCCTTTAGCTTCTTTACCTTTGGACTATAAGAACAACCTCTGGAGACTATGGCTTAGTCACACAGCTGAAAGAGAGAGATCCAAAGTATATCAGAATATATACTAACAATACAATATCATAATAACTACTCATCTGACAAAGGAAAATCTAAAGAAAAACAAGTCTAAAGACTTTCTATGATAGGACTAGTGCTTTTGGAGCCTCAGAAGCATGGAAAACAACTGTACAGGACAACAAAACCTTAAAAAACTTGAAAATTGCTTAAATAAACAATTGCACAAATAAGTCAGGAAAATTCTGGATTTTGAAAGTTAGAGAGGCAAACTCTGGCTTATATAAGCTGTTTGTATAGTGTGTTGAAGAGACCACATTTGTTTGAATGATAGCTAAAGAATTAGAGCACTTCAAAGGCTGAAAATAGTACTAATAGATAGAATTGAAAGAATAGAAGCAGTAAGATGAAAAAATGAATAAAAAGGCAGAGAAAACTGTGACTGTGAAATTTTCTAAAACTTTTACACATATATAATGTTATTGACAAAGACTAATCCTGAGTTGTAAACAAAGAAAAAGACATCTAAGGCTTCTTGGGCTTTAAAAGTTATTGATCTTAAAAATTTTTAAACCAAAGTGAATATCAGGGGACTCCTTATTCCTTTCTTCTTTCACTCTTTATTTCTTCACTCTCCTTTCATTCACTTCCTTATTTCTTCCTTATTTCTTCTATCATTCTCTCATTTTGCTGTTACTACTTTTTCAACACTATCTGTTAGTACTATTCTCAACCTTTGAGGTGCTCTGGTTCTTTAGCTATCACTCAGACAAGTGTGGGCCCTTCAGCACCGCTCCAGGCCGCTTAGATAAGCCGGAGTTTGCCTTTCTGACTTCTAAAGTCCGGAGTTTTCCTCTCTTGTTTGCACATTTGTTTGGTTGGTCAATTTTCGAGTTTTTAAGGTTTTGTTGTACTGTACAGTTGTTTCCCATGCTTCAGAGGCCCCA
>QGOA01005673.1:0-14249 GCA_003313075.1 Termitomyces sp. MG16
CCCTGTCATTCAACTTTCCGTAAGGTTGGCCTGGTATAATGTCGCACAATTCAGCAGGGACCCAAATTTCTTTCTGTTGGCTTCCAAGGTCGACGACGGGGAGATCGGCGGGGTGTTCGAGTCGGATGTTATATTCTGTTGACAGGGTCAGGGGAGTATATCAGACAAAGACGCAAGCCTACTCTTTTCAAAGTATTTTTCGACACTCACAACACCTCCCAATTCAGCGCAATTGAATTTGGTGTTTCGCGCCGACGTTGTTCCAATTCTTTTAACTGGCCTCGTGCGTCCTAGGTGCTTAGTTCTGACTCTCATCCTGCCAAACGACTTCGGTAAAGTGGGCATAGCACCGTGAGAGCCACGCGAGAAGCTTTGCAGAGCATCGGAAAGTTTTCCTGGTATGATGAATGCCGTCGTGCAAACATTTCTAGGGAAGAATTAATAGGAGGGTTCGAAAAGACAAATGAATATACGTACACATTGACAAGAAGCTGCTTGTATGAGGGTCGCACCGATGTATAGAATCCCTGTAATGCGTCTACGCCAGGTCCAATGTTCCATTTCTGGCTTGAGGCAGGGAAAAAGTATCGGTTCTGGCCTACCCGAACGCCATTACGACTAGCGTATTGTTGTAGTACGAGATTGAGTGCAGATACCAGAGGAAGCGGATCATAGTCTCGAGATTCCGCCTTTCCGCTCATGAAGCTGGCAGAAAAGGTTAGATAAAATAGATACAAGTTGATGACCGTACTCTGTCAATCGAGCTAGGTTAAGCTCTCGTTCGAACTTGATACCGATCGTGTAAACTTTCGCCTTTGGTCCCGGGGATTGGTCCGGACTCTCGAAGAAAGGAACCTGTATATCCATCGGCTGAGGTAGCTTTTTCGCAGAGACCAATCGCTGGCTGCGGTCATGAGCTATGTACCGAAGATGAGGCGTAATAGCAGGATTGAGCTCCAGGAGCTCAAAAATACGTGCTTTAATGCGATTAATATCTGTCTTTGGGCTGATATCCACAACATAATCATAGATAGGACCCTTAGGAGGCTTCACAGGAAAGAAGTTAGCTCTCAAGGTGATAGGAGTACCTAGCGTTCCGTATCCGGGACGCAAAGGTCGATCCGGAATAACTTTCAAAGACTTGAACGCCTTTACGAGCGAAGCATGACTGGCATCATCAAGACGTGGAGGTATATTAGCAGGAGAGTCCTCAGCGTAAATCACTGGGCCGCCGCCACGGCCACCGCGACCTGAATGGTCAGCACGGCCTCTAGAGCCGCTTCTGCCAGGTGTACCCGCACGGAAGGCCGGGCTAGCGCGCCCACCCCCAAAGCCATCGGAGCTCTGGGGAGTGTAGCCTCTGCCGCCCCTCCCTGTAGGTCCACCTGGCCTGCCTCGGCCACGTTCAGCGCTACGAGATCTGCCACCTCGTTGTCCTCTGGTGCTCATGATTGAGTCGCAGGTGTAGGGCAAGGTTGGTAGTATGAATGAAGACGTACATCTGCTGTCTTTTCAGTTTATAAGTGCTTGGATAAGCGCCCGGGCCGGATTCCCACCGCGACCACACCTTTTTGTCGTTTGGAAGGTTGAGCCTTATCATTAGGGGTCAATCTTCCTAGTGCTCACATGAGGAAGGTTCTTATGACCCCAGTGTCCGACCGCTGTGCACAATCAGCCGCGAAAAATATGCAGGAATATGTGCAATAGCTCAGACGCACTGAGTACTGCCTTGAATGCTCTGCATACATTGAGATACCATGGCATGAACCTGTCGCGCATTTGAGTCCGAGCTGGGAAACCTGGTTTAACTTAATGTTTATCCTGGTCAGCAGTCGTGGAGTTAATCATCTCGCACTAAATCAGACGACTGAGCACGAGGAGAAGCATACTGAGATTACAAATATGATATATATTTGCTATCGCTATCATCTCGACCTCAAGCTATGCTCTCATATGACCAATGGTCATACAACTGTTTCTACAACAATGGTCAGCTGGTAATCATACAAGTTGGTGTAATCTACAGATTCAAGTACAAGTTGAGAATTGCCTACATGCTCAATCCCAGTTCTTAATCTTCATCGTTCCGTGTTCCATGAAATTAGTGTGGAACTAGAACCAGGAGTCAGACATCATGCAGAGAAACACATTTGAAACGCACCTTGAACGCATTCCTCAACATATGTGGCTCATGTCCCGCACCGCGCTTCATGCACTCATGCAATGCACGATCATAGTACTACAAACGTAACGCACCAATCAGGGTGATGAAAGCGTATACGCAACAAAAGATACAAATACCTCGTGCAGCGAATCCTTATAATCCGGGTGTGCGCACTTTTCAATGATAAGCGGAGCACGCTCGCGTGGAGAGAGACCGCGGACATCAGCGAGTCCTTGCTCTGTCACGATAACGTCCAGGTCATGTTCTTTCCACACGAAATGTCAATTTGTAAAGTCGAAAGAATGATGGAGAGCGGGCGACGTACCTGTTTGATCAACGTGCGACGCAAAGGGGACGATGCACGAGATGCCCGTGGGGTCGGTCTTGGTCGGACGGCTGGTCGGACAATGTTAGAACATTCATCAAGGGGATAAAGGAAGGGAGAGCGAGCGGACCTAGAAGGTGTATGCATAATCGAGAGCTTAGCATTCCTCAAAAAGTCAGCTGAGCCGCCGAGACCATTGAGCATCCTTGATCCGAGAGCGTTCGTCGAGTTCGCGTGGGCGTACTGCGCGAAGGGAAGTAACGGGAAGGAAGAGAAAAAGGAAAAGAAGGGAAGAGACGTACGATATCAACTTCAAGTGGGGTGTTCATCGCGATGATACCAAGTCGACGGATGATCTCGGGGGAGTTGGCGACTTGCTGGGAACGTAGGAGAAGCCGGTTCTTGTAATTTGCCCAGTCTGAGATAATAGGTTGTTGGTTAGGCATCATCTGGGTATGGTAGTGGCTTACTAGAGTAAAAATGGTCAAATCTGACAACGTAAGTGTTAGTTAGTGTGGAACGGAGAGCGGACTGGAGCGGATACACACCCTTCTGGGGAGAACTTGATGCTGGTCGCAGTAGCGAAAGACAGCTTGCCAGAGTCGAAGAAGCGTATAAAGGTGTCTAGATCCCTTGTCAGCCCCCTCACACGACCAAGAAAAAAGTCTATCTTACCTTGAAGCACCTCAGTCCATACTTGCACTTGCTCGAACGGGCCGTCTGCGAGACCGCCGATGATGGAATTCGCAACGTTACCAATACCGGACTGGATGGGAAGGAGATTCTTCGGAAGGCGACCAGCAGCGACTTCTTCCGAGAGAAATTCGATGAGATGTTCAGCTATGGCGCGAGATTCATCATTCTGCGTATCTCATGAGTCAGGTGAATAACACAATGCAGTTAGGCGTACCTCAGGGGCGTTGGGTCCTGTGTTATCGGGTTTTCGAGATTCGAGAATTGCGACAATACGATCTGGGTCTACGGAGATTGCGGGCTCTCCAATGCGGTCTTTGACATGTTTGATCAGCTGTCCGCAGTCGAAAATCAGAACGACAGAAAGAAATACAAGAATGGAGACATACGTAGGGCTGACGATAGGGTGGCACAAAGGACTGATTGATATCATGTAGCCCTTCCAGGTTCGGGATGAGCGTATTAACTTCAATGATGATTTTCTCAGCACTCTGGAGAATCTCCGGTGTTGCACCGACCGAGGCACCCGGAACAATCTTGCCATCCTCTGTGATGCAGGTGGCCTCGACGATTGCCCAGTCTAAAGGCTTACGAGGGTCCCCATGTGTTTTGCGGAGATTGTAGTAACCATACGTCAGATCTTGTGGGAACACTACACGTGGGCCATTGTTAACTCAAAGGAGAACAAGCCAAATAGGGAGATACAAACTGGAGAGATGCTTGTCAGCAAACTCGATGCGGCCTGCGTTGATACCTTTTGCGATGTCCTTGCCGACCTGGTGGGGGTAGCGGCGTGCAATCCTAAGTGTGCGGGCTATGAATTATGAGGACAACGAGGAAGGAGTTGAACGTACATGTCCAGCCGCGCCCAGCGGTCCTCGACCTCAGGGCCAACAGACGCCCCAACAAAGAGATTGAACTTCTTTTTGGTCTCAGGGTTTGCTTGCAAGTTGTTTGCCTCGGCGTGATCTGCGATGGCCTGCGTGCAGGTGAATGACATGCTCACAGTGTCGTGCCAGAACGTACCGCGGGCACCGATTTGGGATAGCCGACACCAGTAAAACCTGACCAGCCAATCTATGGGCATGGCAAGTCAGTCATTGCTCGGACTCGTATTGGGAACATCAACGGACATAGTCATCGTCCTACAACAAAAATTTTATCATATGAATTATAGATGATATCAAAGTGGCACAGGACACACCTTGAATAGAGGCACTAGATCTGCAGCATTGGCAAGCCTGTTCAGTAGGGCAGGTCGCCGAACGCGCTCGCGAAGCGCAGCAGAGACGGACTGGGCATTTTGGCGCAGGAATGGGGTGATGCGCATGGCGTGAGAGGAAACTTAGAAATGAAAGACTGCTTCCGTCCCATTGAAAAGTCTAGACAAGATTGCAGATCGGAAAGGTGGATGTCATCCGTGCCGAGGTATGATCGAGGAAAACACCACAGGGCAGTACTATATTATACGTTTTGCCATAGTCATATGGCTCTATAGTGTAGTGGTTATCACTCGAGATTCTGAAAACGATTTCTCGAAACCCAGGTTCGATCCCTGGTAGGGCCTTACCCAACTCTTTCAGTTGTTTTGAGTTGCGCAGTTGCAGCAGCTAACCTTGAGGCTATGCTAATCACACGAATTTTAGGTGGAGGGCTCACCCTTTCTCCATTTTTAACAACCGTCGTCGCCGAGATTCTTAAGTATACGTGATGATAAGCCATACAGCTTTGAAAAGATGTACAACTTGAATATTGAGACGTTTGTGATCCTTACAATTACGACTCGACGGCAAGTAGACGTGTTATTTACATTTTCCCCTCGTCTTGGAACTATCTACGTATACGGCCGTACACTATTTGGTCGGTTTTCCTTGCGGCAGTGAAGACACTGTTCTGCAATTTCACATCATTCGGTGTTATTCGTCGATTTCCTCAACAGCTATAGCGTTCGATTTTGACCGCGTCAGGCTTGGACCTCGCTTACAGCTCCTCTATACCCATAGTCGCCGGTCACACCAACGCCATCCAGACAAATTTCTCTTTCTCAAGTCTTTCTTTTCCTACTCATAGCACTGCCTTTCAATCTAGGTTACAGTAATACAACTTGGTCTTGTAGCACTGTGCTGACAGTCCAATACCATCTATTTGTCTGCTCAACTCTCTTCCATAAGCCTTTTGCTTGCGACATGAACCTCAGCAAGCTTAACATCTCCACTGAGCAGAGAGCCTGTTACCATCCATTTTTACATCGATTCAAGGTTGCTCTGCCGTCGCGGGTGAAGGTGTCAGGATTCGACTTAACAATCAAATATGAAAACCCAATATCGAAGTTAGGTTCATCTATCGAATACAGGCTCTCTTTTATACTAAACTGGGACGGCTAGGATAGTCCGTTTTTACTATGAATAGAAAACAAATGATAGTCCATAGAAAACAAATGATAGTCCATAGAAAACAAATGATAGTCCATAGAAAACAAATGATAGTCCATTAAAAATAAATGATAGTCCTTTCAAAAACACGAGCGTTCGTAAGAAACATAAATAGGGCTATGTAGGAGAGTGAACACGTGCGAGTCTTACGAGTTTACGGGTCTGGATCTATTCCTGACAGAAGGTAGCGGCATAGGAAATCCGAGTCATGTTAAAATTAGGATGTTTTCGGACTGTGTCTCTCTTTTTTCAAACCGCAGAGTGCTTCCCAGATGAGTAAGGCAGGAGCCTAGAGAAGCTCTCACGTCGAACTACCCAAGTAGTAAACATCGAGTGTCTACCCATGACTGGAGCTGACTCAAGATCCTGTTCTGCAACCACGTGATTCTCACGTTAGGCGCGTCAACCTTGCGTGTCTGGTAAATTAAACTCCGAACGCAATAAAAAGGACGCCTACTGCATTCACTTAAACAGTTTTTTTCTCTTCACGTACTTTTTACCAGTATCTATGCCTCGACGCTCTGCTCGCCTTGCCGCGGCCGCAGTCAGGACAAGTCCAGCTGCTGACTTGAAGTTACCTAAGGCCAGTTCGGCCATTGTAAACTATGAGAACACAGGTACAGATTCTGAAGGAAGTGATGAAATGCCTGTTCGACGTCAGAAGCGCAGCAAGCAGTCAAAGCCGAACGTGTCAAGTCTTCACCCCAGTTTGAAGTTGAAAAACGTGCGTGGACGTCGAGGAGCACTTAAGGATATTGTTGAAATTCCCCTTGAAATCCTCTATGAGGTAGACATTAATTTGGTTCCATAAACCTCCGACTCTTACATGATACTGTCAGATTTTCATGTGCCTTACTCTTGTCGAGGTTTTGTACCTCTCCCGAATGTGCAAAGCTCTTCGGTCGATGTTGATGTCGAAATCTGCTGAATATGTGTGGAAACAAGCGCGACTAAACCTTGACGGCTTTCCCGACTGTCCAGATGACCTCAACGAAGTGCAGTATGCTAGCCTCATTTTCGGCCCACTCTGTGATGTCCGTTCTTCAAATCTTTATTCGAGTTTACCATGGCTGAACTTTTTTCAAGTATTGCAACAAGAAAAAAGGACATTATTATATATGGTCTGTCCGTCGGCGTTGTTGTGGTACATGCATTACTGGCGAAGGCGAGGACGGGCTAGTTAAGTGAGCAATCTTGTCAGGCTGGTCCCTACATGTCTAATGAATATTTTTCTCCATGATCTAGGGTGGATAATTACTTAGGGGACACACGTTTTGATCTTCTGTCCGTGCTACCTTCAATCAGCTGGCGGACCAAAAGTAATGTAGCGTCTTGATGATTACTGTTAACATCAACCGACACTTTCTCAGCCGAAATCCTTCCACTTAATCTTGACCACTCAATCTGTGCAGTATCTGCAAACCGATTACTTAAAGAATATCAAGAACTTGGCAAATCTGACCCTACGGCGCAGAAAGCTTGGATACAGAAAAAAAAAGACGAAAGACAACGTCGGATTTATGTTAGTCGTTTTCTATCTTCCCGACCCTTCGTTCACTCAGTATAGCACGGTCGCCTATGTGAGGAATGGCTGAAAAACAAATTTCATGACCGTGCCGCTGAACTTGCACGACTTCGCGAGCGCCGATACCAGGCGTAAGTAATTGTCCGATCTGAGCTTTTACCCCTACCCTCACTTTACTTCGTCAGCATCAAACAAAGGTTAATTGATCTTGGTGAGTGCCTTATTCAACCACTTTCTCCACCTTAACTAAAGCTTGTTTGCTAGGTTGGGAGGATGAACTTGCAAAGATACCAAATGTTGGAAGATGGCCATCCTTCAACCAACCGAAAGAACTCACGGATCGTGGTAAGTCACACAGTAAGATCTGTGTTCGCTTGATCATATGACAATTTTTTAGTGTGGCAAAATATCAAAGACGATATCGTCGAAAAGTTGGAGCAGCATCGGGACGAACGATTGCAAAGAGAACATCAGTCCGCTCAGTGGTTCCGCACGAATCGTCTGCACGACTGTTTAAGCAATCTGCGAAAAAGGAATGGGGACAACGTGATCTTCCCTCAGAACTTAGAGATTAGATCGACAGGGCGAATTTCAAGGCTTCTGGAGGCGCCAACGGAAGAAGATATCCAATTCTCGGAATCTCTGGTGCTGGAATCAATTCAAGATTGGCGTCAGTCCTGCGATAGGAAACTTCGGAACATGATTGTCGCTGGTACAACACCAACTAGCCAACCAAGTGGTGCGGACCCCTTATCACTTGCGACGACATTCTTCTCTTGTTGGAAACAATGCAATGTATTTCAGTATCCTGAAGTACTCAAGCATGAATGTGCGACTGTAACCCCTCCCAATAGGGATTGTTTATGGAATGCGGATGGCAAACGAGTATTCTTCGCTGCCGAGGCATACTCCCTTGCAAAAGCCATCCTGGAAGTGGTAGGATTCAACCCTGACACTACAACGATAGAGGATGTTCAATGGCCTGCGTTAATTCTTGAGTGTCATGGATGTTCGTCGAGCAACGGGCGGTCCTTGATGTCATGGCCTTTGGCAGTCAGTTATTTTTCCATTTTTCGATTTTGTCCTTCTCATCGGGGTCTATAGGTGCAGGATGCTTTACAGCATAATCAACATGGCGAGCACCTACGCATGACGCGTGCAGATCTTAGTGATGCTGAACTCGAACGTGCCGAGGAACTCGCTCTGAGGCACTCTACATGGGTGAGGAAGCGGTTGAAGTCTTGTGTATTAGATGTTGGGAGCCAAGCTTCAGCGGTTGCTTGAATTTGATAAAGAGCCGCATCCAGGATGAATTAGTCCGTTTTTGTCATCCTTTTCTTGTTTAATATCTTCGTAGGCATAGTAAGTCTCTCAACTCGGAGACCTGATCTATTCAACAGACTATGTGTTTTGGACATGAAATTTCTCGATTTTGTCCTTCTGTTTCAGTGTGATAGTCTAGTCTTCTTGAAGCTGGTCACAACTAGATAGCATACAAATTACCTGCCACCACTAGCAGCCAATACTTTTTTTTCTGGGAAATAGTGAGAAAGAAAGATCAATTGTAAGTACGTTAATCTAAAAGTACTGTGAGACTTCTATTGCAATAATAAATATGTTCGACTACTCATCCTCAGTCTCGTAATAATTGACTGAGGGTGCTGTCCATGTAATGTATCTTTATATAATTGTGCTACGGAACCATGGCCATTGTCTGGTCACCCTGACCAGACAAAGCAGAGGTGGCCGGTCAAAGCAGAGGTGACCAAGGTGGCCGGTCTGGTGAGTGTCTGTGGTGGCTCAAACAATTCCAACAGGACCAAGATTGCTTTCCAGAGGCCTCAAATCTGCAACGTTCAGACTTAGATTTAGCCAAATTTTCCTTTCAAATACGCTATTTTCCGGACAAGTGTGGAGAATGGATACCAGGCCGTCATTACTCTTCTTTTCAGTCTTCATATTTTGCTTACGTACTTCTCCGGTTGTCACTTGCGCCACTTGATGCCCAGTCAGAAGTCGGGGTATTATGACACTTTTTCTGTATTTGTCTTTAGTGATTTTACCACGCATTAAATTTGAATTGTTAGACTCGAAAGTCATACACTTGAAAGCTTGAACTTGCAGCCTGCCACTTTCAAGCCGAATCGTGCCAACCGGATGCCAATCGAGCGCGATCGTCCCGAATAGTTTGACAGGCTCCGTCAACCAACCAAATGAAACTTTCAACTTTGCTGACAACGAATGAGCTATATTATGTTGGTCTACCTAATCACACATCGGGTATGTATTTACGACATATTGGCATACACTGATTGTATGCTTGCATTGCACTCTGCACACAGCACTTGTGCGCTTCCTAAATGTTGTATCTTGCATTTATGCGTGCTCCGATTAATCTTATCATGCTCAGATATAATCCCGGTATTTTGTGCACGTTGTGAGCATGTTCACACCACAAGTCTATCTTGCCTCTTGTGTCACTTTTCTCCAGGCACACCTCTAGTAAACAATGTTTTCCAACATAAAGTAAACCTGATCCATTTGGTTGGTGAATACCTTCCTCTGTCCTAGGAGTGCCAGGCTTGGTAGCCACATGCTAGTGTTTCTCCCAACCCTTATCAAATTAAGGCTCAAAGACTTCATGCCAGGATATTGCCCCTATCAGAGATTGATCCGCTACCTTCTGGGTTGGTCAGGTTTACTTTTATGCATATGTTGGGAGACATTCCACTAAGCCACTGTGGCTTAGTGGAATGTCTCCCAACAAACAAAAGTGGGCAGAAAAGTGATCTGAACTCCAGCAAGAACAAAACCAGGGATTGCATTCAGCATCTGAACATGATACTTATTCCCAAGAAAATGAGTCTGATGCATGGAAGTTTAGGCATGTTCAACAAGAGATAAATGAACATGTAGGCTAAAATGTATGTACAAAACTCATTTTTCTTGCTGTCTTCTCATTCAGAATATTTTTAGGAGGTCAACCTTCTCTGTCCAATAAGCACATTCTTGAACAATATCTTGAACAACAACAATCTTCTTATGGGCTACCATGCCAACTTCCTGAACCACTGCCTGATGAACTGTTGGCTGCAGGACTGAATTCTAAGACAGATGATCTTCGTATCACAGCTGAATATATTCAACATCTCCAAACAGCCACTTTGAAGCAGAATAACATGTCTGCTGAAGGTATTGAGTGCTTGCACATGACTCCATCTGCATTTCTTGACAAGATTACCAATGACCATCACTTCTTGAAAGCATTGAGGACATTTCTTGCAACAACAGATGCTTCCAAAAAAACTTATGATGATATTTGAGCTGCACACCAAGCCTATTATCCTGATGATCCATATCTTTCCTTTTATCAAATTTGCTGCCAAGTTGAACTACTTACAGGGGTGACAGCAAACATGTGCATAGATTCATGTGTGGGGTTTACTGGAACCTTTGATCTTCTTGATGCTTGTCCTGAGTGCTCTGAGCCTCCTTATCAGATTGGAGCCAGGAATTCTCATTGCCAATATCCAACAATTCCTATTGGGCCTATTATTCAGGCCCTTTATTGCTCTCAAACTACAGCAAAACTGATGCATTACCTGGAAGAATTTGCAGAAAAAATCTCCAACCATGCTAAGGAACATGATGGAGATATTATTGAGTGCACTGACACTGCCTGTGGAGCAGACTTTATCAATGTCCAGATGTCACAACTGTTGGGCTTTAGGGTCTGCTCTTCTCTATTTGTCACATGTAGATAGCTATTTAAACTGACAAAAATCACATTTATGCCTTAGTGCTTTTTGATCTAATGATACACATACTGAGGCTGCAAGTTGTTAGAACTCTGTATATCTTTTGTGTTAATTCAACTGAGTCAAATAGTAAGTTTCCTCAGATCAATGATATAATTGACTAAGGATGTGCTACCATATGTATATATTTATAGAGATATGTAACAATGAGTGATTATTGCAAGGGGATACAAAGAAAATGTGAAAGGGATACAAAAAAGTGAGAAAGAGTAGACAGTGAGTGGTGGACAATGCAAGATGACAGTGTGTTGTGGCCACTTTGTAGGCATGTCAGCATAAGGGCACTAACATAAGTCTTCTCTTTTTCCTTACATTACCTATCAAGCTCTAACTAGTGTTTACACATAAAGTTTTTCTTTACTTTGTTTTTAGGTATAAAAATCTCAGTTGCTTTTCAATCTAACAATACATATACTGAGGCTAATTTTTCTTTACTTTGTTCTTAGTTCTTTGGTCTCACAATAACAACTTAAAAAAGGCAACATCTCCTTGCAATTATCTATTGATGGGGCACAGCTTTACCAAAACAAGGAATCTGATTGTTGGATCTGGATTTGGATTATTCACAACCTATCTCCAAATCTGAGATATAAAAAACAATTTGTTATTCCTAGCAGATTCTTTGGTGGCCGTGAAAAACCAAAACATATTGATTCAGTTATTCATCCTTTATTGTATCACTTATCAGCTCTTTAAAAAGAGGGTTTACATATCTGGGATACATCAACCAAGTCACACATTGAGCATTCTAATCTATTCCTTACTCTTGTAACAGCTGATGGTCATGCAATGGTCAATCTAAACAGCATGGTTAATCATAGTAGAAGATATGGATGTCAACTTTCTTGCAGTATTTCAGGATGGCAATGTGAAGATGATAGTTATTATTATCTCCTGATGCAGAAACCCAACAATTACACAGTCTCTGGATATGATCCCTCTGATATTACATTTTCTCAATTGAGCAACTATTGCAAAGAAATTCCTGCTTGCTATCATTTTAACCTTGCACTTTTTTTAAATGCACAAAATCCAACTCAGTACAATTCCCTCTGTCTTTTAACTGGTATTGTCAAACAGTCTATCTTTTGTGGGCTTTGTCATACATTGGGAATATCAAATATCTTTGTATTGGACCTGATGCATCTTTCTGCTCTCAATGATCCTGATCTTCTGTTAGGCTTGTGGCATAGCACAATCAAATGCTACTCACATGATTCAAAAAACACTTGAGATTGGAATGTGCTTAAAGGAAAGGTATGGGATGCTCATGACAAGACTGTTGCATTGTCAACATCCTTTTTACCATCATTTTTTGGATGTGCACCAAGAAATCCAGCAGAGAAGAGCAACTCTGGTTACAAAGCTTCTGAATACTTGATCTATTTATTTGGCCTAGGACCAGCTCTTCTTCAATTTATTCTTCCTGAACATTACTGTAAGCTTGTTTGTAGTGTCCAAATTCTTTACCAAACAAAATTGTTTCCAGAACACATTAAAAAAGCATATTGTCTACTTTATGAATTCTATCTTGGATTTAAAACTCTTGATATCCAGCAATGTGAAGATTAAATTCATTTTCTGCAACACAGTGTCCACCTTACTTATATTGCTGTAGAAACTCTTCAAGTAGGTCCACTATCTTGCTATGTACAATAGACAATGGAAACAGTGATAGAAAACCTTGGAAATAAGATATGCCAAGACTGGAATCCATATGCAAATATTGCAGAGCAAGGTATCTTGCATGTACAGATAAACTCCATTGTTGCCATGTTACCTCACACTCTATTATCCTAAAAAGAATCCAACCATATTCTATTGAGTGCTATAGAGGTTTCTGGTGGACCTGGTTATGTTCTTTTACATGCTTGTCAAGCTACCATTGTTGATGTATCCAAGCAAGAAGCAACAGCAATTATAGAACTATGGATAAAAAATGGCTGGCCCAATCAAGATAGATGGCTATGTGCTGTATGTCATTGGGCATGTTTCCATCTTTCTAATAGTTAAATTGCCTGTTCTGTGTAGATGAAAATACAATCATGTTAAAGACTCTATAAAACTTGCATGATAAAGGTAATTGAAATTCAGTTATATTGATCATTATTTTATACTAAGTTGACCAGTTTCATGACAAAAACAAGTTCAATTTTGCTGAAATACAATACTATTTATTTCTGTTTAAGATTTGGTGACATTATACACACTCTTGCAGTCATTTCAGTATCATCTCCTCCAGATTCTATACTTCTAGAGCAGTCATCATCAACTGTTTATGTATGCTCTTATTTAGGAACTGAATCACTCAAAGCAATTGATGTTTGACAAATCAAGTTGTTGTTGCCATGATTCCAGACTCCAAAGTAGTTGCAGCTAGTGATATTCAGATACCTACTAACAAGTATTTTCTAGTAGAAAAACTGGGTCTAGATATCACAGTTTTATTGGGTGAGAAAAAGGATGATGAAGACAATATATTTATAGATTGATAGCTAGACTAATAATACAAAAAGAATCAAGAGCAAACATATCATGAAAGTGAGTATACTATGCTATAAAAAAAGCCTAAGCTGCTCCAGCCTGCATCAAAGTCTCATTACTACTGTCATCTACAAGAGTGTAATTACAATCATTGATTTGAATTTGGTTGGATAGAATTTTACAAAAACATACTTTAAATTATTAAATTATTGTAGTACTTGGTAGAAGTATTACTTGATAGTTCTGGGGCTTGCTAGTGTAGAATATGACCTTGAATTCACACTGACTTTGATGACGAAAGGGATAATTATTATCTTGACTGCGTTTAATAATCTTGCAAAACGCTGAGGTTCTTGAGGAATTATAATATTGAATGAGAATAATAATATTCCCACAAGTCGAGGTTTCTTAACAAACTCCGGCCTAAGCGATTCACTCCCTGGGAATCGCTGAGCCTTTGCCTATCAATTGCCTGCCTATTCTCTACTAAACTTGGGCTATTTATACTGTTTTTCTGGTGCACAGACCACTATCTACATATGACTCTTTGTCGGAAACTCTCCCACTTCCAGAACGTATTTGATAGTCCAATTTCCCTTTTGGGAGGCCTGTTTCAGTGCCACCCGTTCCACCATTCAACTTTTTGTTCCGCCATTCTTCCGGATGTTTCGGATTGCCACTTCCCCATTTGCTTGAGCTCCATTTAGCATGATCTCCTTCATAGATCCTTCTTTCCTCTTTTAGTGCCTCCCTGCATCCCCTACTTCTTTCCTTTTCCCCTCCTTGTTGTCAAATCGAACATTGACTG
>QGOA01005679.1:0-27202 GCA_003313075.1 Termitomyces sp. MG16
GAATGAATGGAAGGAGAGTGAAGAGATAAGGAGTGAGAAAAGGAAGAAATGAGGAGTCCTCTGACATCACCCCCCCTCTAGAGCATGGCGTCTCGACGTGCTGGATAGAAGTAGTTCTGGATGGCCTGGTCTACCTTGGAAAGAGAATAGAGGCCTCTGATTGCCCAGGGAGCATTGGGATGCTGTTGATAGAATTCCTGGACCAAGGCAGGGGCATGGACATTCTCTTGTGGCTCCCAGGAGATGTCCTTGATTCCGTAGCCCTTCCACTTAACCTTTAACTGAAGCTTATTCCTAAAGAGTCAGCTGTCTAGGATCCATTCTACTTCGTACTCTTCTTGGTTGTTTACCAGAACTGGTGGTGGAGGTGGCTGTGGACGTCGACCTGGGATTGGATCCTCTGGGGCTGGAGAAAGCTTCACCACATTGAAGACTGGATGGAGTCGACTCATTCCACTAGGCAGCTTGAGTCAATAGGCAAGTGGGCCTACCTGCCGTACTATAGGAAAGGGTCCTAGACAACAGTGAGAGAGCTTCTGAGAAGGTCGGGTGGTAGCAATGTCAGAGGCATCCAGATAGACTTGATCTCCAGGCTTGTACTTGGAGGCTGGAGTTTGTCCACGATCGTAGTAGCGGGCCATGTCATCCTTTGCCTTAGCTAAAGCTGCCTTGGCTTCCTCCTGGGCTGCCTTTATCCGATCTATGAACTCATTGACAGCTTCATTCTCTGAAGGTTGTTCACGAGGCTCGAATCCCATCCGAGGATGTCAACCAGTATCTAGAAGGAAAGGAGACATCTGGGTGGCAGCGTGTACACGGTTGTTATACTGGAACTCTGCCTCTAGTAATAGGTTGTCCCAGTCATCCTGTCGTTCATTGCAGAAGAGCCGGAGATACTGTTCTAGCTTCTGGTTGACATGCTCAGTCTGGCCATCAGATTGGAGGTGGTAGGCTGTGGAAGTGTGGAGTTTGACATGGAGGAGGCGATACAGTTCTCTAGTAAACTCTGCCACAAACTGAGGTCCACAGTCCAAGACGTAAGCATCTGACAACCCATGGAGCTTCCAGACATGCTTCCGGTACAGATTGGCAGTGCCCATGGCTGAGCAAGTAGTGTGTGTTGGAATAAAATGAGCACGCTTGCCATAGAGATCTACTACCACCATGATCGCATCATATCCATGAGAATCAGGTAACTCAACAATGAAGTCTACCAAGGCCACACTCCAATGCTCAGCTGGGATAAGCAATAGATGAAGTTGTCCCATAGGAGGCTGACGACGAGGCTTAGTCCGAAGGCAAAGATCACAGGTGGAGGTGTAAGAGCCAATATACCGTGACATTTGAGGCCACCAGTAATTCCGTGAGACCAGCTCCAGTGTCTTCCATCTGCCAGGATGTCCTGCAACTCGAGAATCATGATGCTGCTCCACAATCTGCTGATGACGCCCAAAGTTTGGTCAGTAACAAATATAACTATGGTGTTACCGTACCAATAGCTTGCGTTGGGCATGCTATAAGTGATGTGGGGAGTCCCAGGCAGGTCCCAGAGAACGCGCCTATGAAAATGAGGAATAGTCAGTAAGGGGCTCGGCAAGTGTAAAGCGCTAAGGTAAAGCGCTTATGAAGGGAGCAGTAAGCGAACACGGTGATAGGCTTCTACTCGGACTGAGCGCATCAAGGGACATTATAGGCCAACCGACACTTGACGTACTCAGGACTCTAGCGACCAGTTGGGAATATAGAGCAGCTCTAGCTCTGGCAACTGACTACAGGATCCAGACATTTATCCTAACCACTAGCTACCCAGCTTTCAGCACACTCCATTCACTTATTCCAAGGACGAAGGAGGCCCATAACGTATAGCGCTAACACGACAGCGGGAGAGGACTCTAACTAAACCCCGATCACTTCCAGAAGGAGCCAGCAGCAGGCGCTGCCATTTGACGAGGCACTTCAATCAGAAGTCTAAAAGGATCAATGACGGTGGCACTGGATATGCTTAAATCCGACATCTGGACCTGCCAGGAACTAATACAATGAGTAGCGCTGACATTAGCGCTCACGGCGTCTGTCGAAGATTTTCTGACCATACCCCGGAACAGCCTGGCCAATCGGAGATATAGTAAAAGTGAGCAGACTCGTACAATTCTAAGTCAATATAGAGTCGCCGCTGGTCGTCGTGGGTCATAACACCATTGGTCGCCGTCAGCCATGTGCAAAAGGTTGCCGTTAGAGGAAACCACGAGGAGAGGCGCTAGGAGGTAGCGCCACAGATGGGCTCGTATCTTGGCAAACACGGTAGCGCATAGCATATAAAATAGCTACTTTACATGTATATAACAACGAATTGTAACCCCTCGAACACACAGTTACACTTAGCGTTCAACTCGTGCTAGCTTCCTTCGACTTCTTCACTAAGTCGGGCGCTAGCTTCGTCCATCTTGTCTTCATCGTTTACGGTGCCACCTACGGGCACAATACGCTGCACTATTCATCTTTTCTCCAATATCTTTGCCTAAACTACGACGCTTACCGTCTGCCAGGTAGCCCCCGAAGCACTATAAGCTAGCGCATCGTTTTACTACCTCCACTCGAGCACACCGGGACCCTGTCAGGACTCCTCACAACTACGCACGCCAAGTGCTGGAGATGGCGTTGTACTGCATATACGTCCAGCACACCCAACCACAGTTGGCGTCATCAACGGCAATGTCAACGGCAAGAACACAGTAAGCTTAGCAAAGTCTAAGCATTGTAAATGCCTGCCGTAGCTGCAAGGCGTGAATAGGTCGAAGGCTAGCGATAGTCTGCAACTGCTGATGAGTTCGACGTTGCCGACCGTAAATGAAATCTCAAGCGTAAGGGAGACTGAAGAAAGGGGAGCAGGAAACTCTCGTCTATTGTTCGATGGCGTATGTACAAGTCGGTAAGTACTTTATATACTACAAGGAGTTCACTATCGCCAGTGACCAACCATTGCCAAAGTGCGGTAAACTAGAAAATTTCATAGAGGTAGCTTCAACGGTTTCAGATCCCTACCGTCCATTCAAGACCCTTAGCGATGCCAGGCAGCAGATCGCGGTGCTAAACCATCAATCCATCACCCTTCTGTCTGTCCAAAATGCTTAGCAATGTCAGGCGCCAAATCGAGGCGCTAAGCAATGTCAGACGCCAAGGTCAAACGCCAAGCTGTCCGTCAGTTTTTGATAGATCATCAGGCTTCTCGCTAAGCGCTGTCGTCAGTGACTGATGCCATTGGTCAGTTGTCATTCTGTCTGCCGTTGGCGCTATCATTGATTGGATCTGCTTCTTGCCATGCGCGGCCATCAAATATTGCCAAAATTGGTTAGTTAGCATTCACTAAGGTATCCTGAGCCTGTGCCATGTTGCCATAGCCTGCCATTGATGCGCTGATCCTGTCTGGGGTCCTATCACCGCCTCTGGAAGTCTGGCAGGTTGGGAACATAAATGCGTTCCCAAAAGGTGAGAAGACCATTCTCCAGAGACCACTTGTCAGTGTGGGCGGACTTCACTCTAGTTTTCTCTCGAGCATGCAAGGCCATGGCAGCCTTAGCTACCAGATTTTCTTGAGCGCCCTCCCGGTTACCTCGTCGGATGTCTCGAAGGATGCTCACTTCTTCTCCCTGGCCAACCACACCTTCTAGAGCACAGATAGCAAATAGTTCTGGCTTTAGGAGTACAATATTGTCATTGTCACTAGCTCCTGAACCATGGTCTGCTCGTCTAGAAAGCCCATCTGGCTTACCTATGCTCTGTCCAGGTTTGTGATGCAGAGAGAAGTTGAAGTTGGCCAGATACAAGGACCATTGAGCCTGTCGACGGTTAAGTTTCTTGGCCATCTGAAAGTATTCTAAGTTCTTGTGATCAGTCCATACCTCAAATTTATGCCTGGCACCCTCAAGGAAATGTCGCCACTCCTCAAATGACCAAATAATAGCTAGCATCTCCTTGTCATGGATCTCATAATTTCGCTCCATAGCATTGAGACTCTTGGAGTAGAAAGCCACAGGATGCCACTTACCATCCTTCCTTGACTGTTGAGAGAGAACGGCCCCAGTAGCAAAATCTGAGCTATCAGCTTTGACACAGAAGGGAGAGTCATCATCTGGGAATATAAGGACAGGCTTTGAAGTGACTGCCTATTTGAGGGCATCAAAGGCTGTCCGCTGTGCTGCATCCCAGTGCCAAGGAGTGTCCTTAGTGGTGAGATCGAAGAGGGGCCAGGCATGGTGTGAGAAATCCTGAATAAACCTCCAGTAGAAGTTGGTGAAACCCAGGAAGGCCTGAACCTCCTTCTTGTTCTTAGGCTCTGGCCACTCCACTACACCAGCCACCTTGACTGGGTCCATCTCAGCCATTCCATGAGAGATGATCAGTCCAAGATATTCAACCTTAGTCTGCTCAAACTCGCACTTCTCTGGCTTAAGATAGAGCTGGTGCTGGCAAAGACGTTCCAGTATGATGCGCGTAATCTGACGATGCTCCTCTAGAGTCTTGGTATAGATGAGAATATCGTCAAGGTATACGCACACAACACCTTCCGCTATGAGGTCTCGGAAAATGTCGTTCATCATGGTCTGGAAGGTAGCAGGGCTATTAGTAAGGCCAAAGAACATTACCAGAGGTTCAAAGAGTCCACAATTTGTTCAGAATGCTCCCTTCCACTCATCTCCTTCTTTGATGCGCACATTGTTGTAGCCCCAGCAGACATCCAACTTGGTAAAGTAGCGTGCACCTCGGAGGTTGTTGACAAGCTCTGAAATGAGTGGTAAGAGGTAGCAATTCTTCACAGTCATCGCATTCAAGACTCGATAGTTCTGAACCAGACATAGAGATCCATCCTTCTTCTTAATGAAGAAGACTGGAGAGGCCATCGGAGACTTTGAGGGACGGATGCGACCAGAGTCTAAATTCTCCTGCAAAAAGGCATCAAGCTCATCCTGTTCTCTGGGAGAGAGTGGGTAGACCTTGCAGCTAGAGGGCTCAGCATTGGGCGTAAGCTCAATTGCATGGTCCCACTGCTTATGCTCTGGCAGAGAGTCAAATGATGCCTTAGAGAAAACATCCTCAAAGTCTTGCAGGTAATGAGGAACTGCATCTCAGAACAACTTAGGAGCAGAGTTGGCAGCAAATGCCTGAGCTAGCCGCTGGGAGGTAGTTTGGCTAGCTCTAATCTCTGCTACAGTTGGTGGAGGTTGTAATGTAGTTGTATAAATCCTATCACCTGTCTCGATAGCCTCATCTGGAGACTCTGGGTTGGGAGCGCATCTAAATTCACCCTTGCGTCCATCTTCCATCTGGGCTTCACTCACTACACCTCGAACGTCCTCATAGAGGGCCTCTCTATAAGGGAATGCCAAGGGAGGAGGATCTAGTAGGTCGAGGTTTGCAAAGGGGAGGTGTCCAACTCAGCAAGCCCAGATAGCAGCACACTCATGGACTGACTCTCTGCACTCCTCTCTAACTTCCTTGGCACATGTGGAACACCGTCAAGGGCAGCAGCTCATGCTCACCTTACCCTTGGCCCAGTCAATCTCAGGATTGTGATCATGCAGCCAGGAGAACCCAAGTATCATGTCCTGCTTTCCTAGGCTGGTAACCAAAAAGACTGCACGCTCCGAATGAGTCTGATAACAAAGGACTAAATCCACCACTGAGCGGATGGATCCAGCTTCATTGAGTATACCGTCAATGTTATAGACTGGAATATGGTGAAAGAGGGGATGGGTAGTGAGCTGGTGTTGTTCCACATAATGGGTGTCTAGGAAGAGTCCAGTAGTGCCACTGTCCAAGAGAGCTATGACACTTTGAATCTGCTGAGTGTCAGTTGTCTCAATCTCCACATTCAGATGCAGAGAGTTGGGAGAGAGAGTAGAGGCAACAATATAGCGATGAGGAAGGCGTCATTCCCAAGCTGGAACACGTGGTCATCAGACAGGGGAAGGAGGAGAGGAGGTCTTAGCTGAGGCTTGGACCAAGGGGGTATTTTGTATGTCAGAGGGAGTGCTTACAGTTTCAGTCAGAGAATCAGGAACAGGGAGCGATACATTGGAAGACTCTACTGATTGACATGTAAACTGATTAGCACTAGGCAGCAGAGGCATACAACTCATCCGTCGCTCTATTGAAAACCCTCTCCTGCAGAACCAAAGGACATATCCGATGGTTCTGCTACAGCTTCCACAAGACCCAAGGACTCCTCCAAAGGTTCTGCTTCAGTCTGTATATCTGGGGAGGAGTTTCCTCGAATGTCTCAGGCAGCAAGGAGCTGGAGAAGGAGCTCCTCCTGCTCTAAAGCTGAGAGATAGCGCACCTCTAACCCCTGGAGACAATACCGAGCAAAATGACCAGGCTTTCCACAGCGACAGCAGAGGAGAGGAAGGGAGGAACGTTGACGAGAGGCATTGACATCTATAGGTACTCCAAAAGAAAGAGGACGTGCTGCAGATACCTGAGCTGGGGGTGGAGCACGAAATGGAAGGGAGGGCTGGATGGGATGACGAGCAGAAGACGATGCCTGCGAGGTGGAGCGAGGGGCAGTTCCATGGTGGAGCTCATGTCGTAACTCCATGAGCTGCCACTGATCACGTGCTACCTGATACCAGATCTCAATACTTGTGTCATCAGGTCGTCCCTCAGCCATGCTGTTGATCTGGTCCATGAGAGAGGGAAGGAGGCCATCTTGGAAGGTGAGACAGAGCTGAAGACCATCTGGATAACAGGCCTGTTCAGCAAGAGCTCTGAAGGAGTCAATGTACTCATCTAGGGTCCGCTTCCCCTGCCCATATCGATGAGGATCTTGGAGAGTGAGGGCTGCCATCTTAGCAGGGTCCAAGAGGAAGAACTCTGTCCAAAACTCCTTCTCAAACTGATCTCAACTTCCAAAACTCTCCACTCCTCCAGGGCGTCGAAAGACTTGTAGCGCATATGTCAAAGCTTGCCCAGACTTCATGTAAGAAAGAACCCAAGCAATCTTGAGAGCATCAGAGGGAAAAGCCTCACCACTGAGCTGAATATAGGTGATGCAGAACTGCAGGAAATGCTCACCTATCGCTCGGTCATCATTGAATGCGTCTGGGAGTACTGAGCGAGGAAGATTGGCATGAACTGGAGGGGAGGCCCCAAAGCGAGGGACTGGGGGTGTGCCAGCCCTAACTGGAGGTGCCTGGAGAGGGGTAGGAGTGAGAGGGAGGTGCTCTAAGAGGGCCTGAAGGGAATGGGAGATGGTGTCTGTGGCCTAACGTAATCTAGCAAGTTCAGTAGTGTGGAGGGTGAGAGAAGCTTAAGTAGTCTGCACCTGAGTCTCCAGAGCAAGCAAGCGACCCCAGGCATCATCCTGAGAGGCAGAAGCGTCCAGGGGAGTGTCTGAGGGGGCTGGTTGGGTCATAGAAGCAACAGAGGAGCAGGGAGTAATCCAGTGGGGGAGGGACCTAAAGGAGCAAGAGAGGGCTCAAGCAGGCTGAAGGGGGCTCCCAGACCAAAATGTAGAGACTTGTTCTGCTGTAAGGGCGACCTCTAGAGGCTGTGGCTCAGTCACACAGCTGGCAGAGGGAGATCCAAAGTGTATTAGAATATATACTGACAATATCAAGGTAGCTACTCACTTGGCAGAGGGAGATCCAAAGAGAACAAGTCTAGGGATTCCCTATGCCAGGTTGGATGCTTCTGGGGCCTCTGAAGTATGGGAAACAACTGTACAGTACAACAAAACCTTAAAAACTCGAAAATTGCCTACACAAACACTTGTACAAATAAGGGGCAAACTCTGGCAAACTCTGGCTTATATAAGTGGTTTGGAAGTGGTGCTGAGTGGGCCCACACTTGTCTGAATGGTGGCTAAAGAACCAGAGCATCTCAAGGGCTGAGAGTAGTACTAACAGATAGTGTTGAAAAAATAGAAACAGTAAAATGAAATAATGTCAGAAGAAAAAAGAAAGGAGAGTAAAGAGATAAGGAGTGAGAAAAGGAAGAAATGAGGAGTCCCCTGACATCTTCAAGGTTTCACAGATGCTGACTGGGCAAGTTGTCTTGACACGAGGAGGAGTACAGGGAGCTACATGTAGTCGCTCGGGTCAGGTGCTGTATCCTGGACTGTATGTAAACAGAAAACTGTGGCAACATCCTCATGTGAAGCTGAATACATGGCGGCTTATGAATCCATGCAAGAATGCATCTGGTTGCACATGCTACTGAACACTCTTGGATAGGACCTCACAAAGAAACCAATAATGCTGTTTTGCGACAACAAGGCTGCGATTTCATTATCAGAAGACCCAATGGCTCACGCAAAAGTGAAACACTTCTACATCAAATATTATTTCATTTGCAAACAAGCCTACAATGGAGAAATTATCATAAAATACGTAAACACTAAGGACAACATCACTGACATGTTTAAAACTGCTCTTCTTACAACTTTGGCAGATGCTGGGCTTGTTCTGACAATGCTATGATCTCATACATGAGGAGGAGTCCCTACAAGTCATATCTGCAGTAAGGAGGAGTGTTGGAGCGTCACAGGTGTGATATGTGAAGAGTACCACGAAACAATGGCCAGGGCCAACTGGGCCACTGAACACTTTGTCTGAATGCTTTGTTCAATATACTATATAACCACATGCTCACATTAGTATTCCCCAGTCTCGTTTATACGTCTCTGGGGGTAAGTCATACACATATACTAATACTCATACATACACTAATCACACATGTACCTAAATTGTCATACTGATATAAACAACCTAGGTACATACAAATACAGTCTTGTTTATACGTCTCTGGGGATTGTTGTACTGATATAAACAACTTAGGTGTCTGTTGCACTGCCCTAAGTGTAGCGTCCAGCACAGTTTCTAACAAAAACCCCTTGTTCTTTCTTGTCGGACAAATGCGACATCCCAGAGAGCATTGGTCAGTTTGGGAAGAGTTGCCTTTTTTGGATACTCAGTATGTTATGCCACTTCCTCAATCACTTTTATTTACACTTTGTTAAACCCTTATAGGTCCTATTCAGGATTCAGATTGAACTTGTCGCAAGAATTGTGGCAAAACCCTCTGTATTTGTCTATATTTGGTGTGCAATCCATACAGTTCTCATCAGATCAGTCTTCACTTGCACTCTAAGTCTTCTCAATTCATCTAGTCTTGATTGATCCCTGACAATAGTATAGGCATGGTCAACAACATGATATCTACTGTAATATTGAGGAAACTTGCAAGCTTTTATTATTATAGAGCTAAGAGGGTCAAGCACTGTGTTTATGACATTTCTGCCATGCAGCAGTCAATTTGTCACAGAAAGGATTTTCTTGATGTGAGTCTTGTTTTGTGGTGAAGCATCGTCAACAGCTGTCTATAAAAATCATCACAAGGTAATTTTAAAAACCTACCTGGGTTATTGACAGGGACACTTGTACATCCTTCTGGACAAAGACTGTCAGTTGCTAGTTATGACCTGAGTAATAAGTGAGAAAGTTAATGGACGACTGATCTTTACCATGTTTACGTTGTGTTTCTTTACATTTAAAACTTGTCATTGCATCTACAGATTTGCCCTATAACCTGTCAGCATAGAGGATTTGTACTGTGTGCATGCCTCCCACTCTGATCTTAATAATTATATTAAAGGTATTTGTTAGGAATCAATCTATTGACCAAACACCACATTACACTCTCCCTTGTTCAATATCACACTCCTTTGTATTCGGCCCTGGCTGCTAACACATATGAGACGTTCACAATGGCTATTGTCCACTCACGATACATATATATACGAGATAGTATATACAGCACCCTCAGTCTTTTATACGGGACTGAGGGTGAGTAACCATATTAACTTTATTTATACACTATACTTACCACCCCAGTAGATCTTTAACTAATATCGGTCTACTTAGGTATAGTAAAATATAGTCTTTTATATGGGACTGAGGATCTTTAACTAATATCAGTTTACTTAATGACATCCGTCTGTCTGATATTTCTAACAGTATTTGTTTCTAAAGTTTGGGCATCCTTGAGTATTTGCCTGTACTTCTTTCTCTTAATAAAGTAATTTGCATTTTTAGCTGCTGCCACACCCTCATTAAGCGTGTCGTTTAGTTTTCACAAAACAGAAACCATAAGGTTGGGAAGTACAATATTCAGAAAAACCAGTGTGGTAGGGCTGAAGGGCTCATAGACAGAAATAATATGAAATGCGGAGTTGCTGGGTAATGAGGAGATATACGCAATGCTATGGAACATATGAGAAACAAAGAGAAGAGATGGACGGAATAAGAAAGTACAAAGAACCAAAAAGCAACCTGAAAGATAATTGGACAATTGAAAAAGGAGAAGAAATAAGGTTTTGACATTATGAGACCAACCAATGGTCAAAAACAAAATCCAGGAGAGATTGACAATGATGAGGGATTCTGGAGTAGATCGAAGATCTCGAGAACATGTACAATTAGTATAAAAGGAAAGAAAAACATACAAATAGATAGGTTTTTGCACATCCAACTTTCCTGAGACTTGAATCTAAGCTTGCTTTGCTTGAGCTTGTCATCTTTAGCTTTGTCTTTGCTGTACAAACTTGCTTAACTGTCTTGTCTTGATGTTGCATTCTACATCTTTGCTGTCATCGGCAACATCCTTGAGTTTCTTTTGCTTGATCGACATTTTAGCTTTTCAATTCTCTGTTCCGGCTCCATACTCATTGTCTTGGCTCTGTTTACAGCTTCTTGGTATTTTCATTTCTATATCTCAGCTCAGTTCTTGTCTGCTATAGCTTGGTTCTTGGCTTGATTGTTTGCCTATGGCTTCTCAGTATTCTTGTCTCTCCGTCTCAGAGTAGAGCATTACAATGGTACATGTCATATGTTGTATGGGAGCTTGCTTTGTACCATATCATATATATCCAGCAGAGTTTGCTATACTGTAGCAGAGCAGTCCCTACAGTGCCATAGAATACAGAGCCATAGACGTGTTACAATATGCTGTATGACACAGTTCAGTTGATCAGTAAAAAGCAGGCACACATATGCACATGCAGGTCTAGTGAATGCCAGCAGACATTAGTGGATGTCAATGTGCATCAGCAGCGGCCACCAGCAGGCATCAGCCCATGAGTGAAAACCTCCTCCATTGGCAGACATCATGGCATGAATAAACCCTCTTCGAGGTTCTCCACTTCTCTCCTCTCTCTCTTCCTTCTTGCAATAACTCGAGGCTGCACATCTCCTCTTCCCTTCTTTTTTCACCCTCAATGCCAGCATACATCTATAAAAGGGCCCTGCAGACCTACACAGGCCTATACAAGCCACTAGCAGACATCCATGCAGACCTACATTGACCTACTCAAACATATGCAGGCCCATCTAGGCCTGTGCAAGGCACCAGTGGACATCTGCAGAGGCCTACACAGGCCTATGGGAGCTGGTTGGACCAAAAAAAATAGTAACTCATCATCTCACCCATATGCCTGTGGAGGAATCAAACCTCCAGCCTTGAGGAAGCCTCCAGCAATGAAACACACTGACGATTTAACCATTGCACCACAGATCCATTACTAATAGATAAAATCAAAGATCAGATAACACAATGAATGGCTGCCTATCTACGTCTCTGCAGGTCTCTATATAGATATTTTGAGGTGGAAGGAGGGTGGCATACTTTCCAAAAGAGTTTTTGTGGCTTGAAAGGAGCATTGGCATCATCTGCCATCAGCTGGCATCCATCAGAGTTCATCAGCAGCCATCGTGACCCGCTGCCATCTGTCAGGATCTATCAGCATCTGTTGTACATCTATTGGCATCTACCAGATATCTGCTAGTATCTGTCAGCAACTCCTGGCATCGTCCAGCATTACCCAGCATTAGAGCAGGAGAAAAGAAAAGGGGGTGTGCATGGGCATCTGCCACATGAAGTGGCGTCTTGAAGAGCGTGGGAGGTGGCAGAAGAGAAATGGGGATGAGGAAAAAGAAGGAGAAGGGAGAAAAGAAGGAGCGTAGATGTCCACTGGCATGCCAGCAGATATAGCAGACATTGGACATCAGATTAGGGGGAAGGAGGAAAGTGGAGTGCATGTGGCATACAGGGGTAGCGTGTGAGGTAGTATGGAGAGTGGAGAGGATGATATTGGGGAGAAAGAGAGAGAAGGGCAGAAGGGGGTGTGTGAGTGTCCACTGTCCACTAACATGTCAGTGGGCAGTAGCAAATGTCAGCATATGAGCCAGCTAATGTCTATGCAACCAGTCCTGGTAGTTCAAAGGAATATTTGTGTATTGATATTCAACATTGTGTATAGTGGCAGGTTCGACTCCCCCTACTCTATGTTAATAGCATCTAATGGTGTGTCTTTATACAGGTCCATTTTTGCTTTATATGTACACTATACTGACTAGTCCTGTATAAAAATGACAAATAATAGGGCCTGTAAGCTCCTGTAAAATATTCGTTCATCTGCTTGCTAGCATCATTAAGTTGATTCTTTCAAAACTCTAGAAATTACTAAAGAAGGATAGAATGGAGGAGCTTGCACATGTATTTATTGCAGCACACATGACAAGTGACAATACACCAGGGCTGGCTATCTTTTTCATAAAGATCAGACCAAAGATAGCTAGCTACAGTGTATCATCAACTTGTCACATGTGCTGAAAGAAATGCATGCACAAATTGGTTCCAGCCTATTCCTCTGCAGAAATCTCTGAAGTTTTGAATGGATCAAACTAATGATGCCAGTGGTGTCAGCAGCCTGCCACTATTATATAATGTGCACTAGCAGGAGTCAAACCTGCCTCTTGTGCACAATATAAAATATCAATTTATTAATATTCTATTGTACCACAGGCACTTACTACAGTTTAGGACAGTGTACATGTAGTGCACAAATAGACCCATACAGAATTTGAACAGATAGTGTTATCAATTTTTACTTGTAGTAAATTGACAGAGGATAGAAGAGGTTTGCTGGAGTGGTATCCTGTACATGAGGTGTAGCTGATTTATACCATAGTCTGTACAATAAGCATCTGTGGTGTAGTAGAATATTCTTAATTTATATTCCTTGTATCTTGTAATAGGCAAGTTCGACTTCCACTAGTGCATTGATGTCAAACTGTCAGGAACTTTTGATCTGCTTAGCTAATTGTTATTTACTACACATGGAATATTAGACTGATATTTATTTACATCATAGCAGTATTCTGTAGTTGTCTTTAGTGTAGTGGAATATTATCAATGTGTATTTATTGTGTCTTGCAGTCGGCAGGTTCAATTTCTATGAGTGCATTTATATCAAACTGTCTAGAATTTTTGACCTGCTTAACTAATTGTTATTTACTACACATAGAATATTAGACTGATATTTGTTTACATCATAGCAGTATTCAGCAAGCATCTGTGGTGTAGTGAAATATTATCAATAGGTATTTATTGTGTCTTGCACTAGGCCAGTTTGACTCCTGCTTAGTGCAATAAACATTAAGACTTCTGCATTTTTGACCTGCTTAGCTAATTGTTATTTACTACACAGTATGATAAACAAAGTAAAGTTTGTCAAGCAATAAATCAAACTTTTTTTGTAATTTAAACAGGGTCACATGATATCTATTTTTAGAACTTGCTTCATATAAAGTTCTCGTCTATTTCTTTAATCCTTCATCTGCCATGTCTAATGAAGAACTCCACCAATGGGTTGTTAATACAGATGTTTGAGTATTATATCTTGCTCACAGAGAAGACCTGCATCAACTCAAAGGACAGCTGAAGGACCTGGTAAGATGCAAGCACTCCTGCCTAATAGACATGCACTAATAGTCGTCCTATAGACTGACATGTAGTTGATGGTTAGCCAGGTCAAGGATGACAAGAAACTCCTTCTTGATACCAGGAGAAGTTTCATCAACAAAGTTATTCCACTACTCCAGAGCAAGCTTTCTGATGAGGATATGACCAGACAGTTGAAGGACGCTGCAAAGAAATGGTCTCAGAGGAGCAGAAGGAGGAAAGAACAAAGTAGGGGCAAAGAACAACCTGATCTGTCAACCAAGGCCAGTCCATCAATAGTACCAGCACAAGAAAACCAAATAGGTCATAGGCTGGCAGCATAAGATTTGTCTGGTCCATTACCAATTCTGAAGAAGAGAAAACAACTGAGTTTTCCAGCAGCAGGAGATTCATCTGGTCTATCGCCAAATTCCAAGAAGCCAAAATAGATAACCTATATTGATCAACATCTTCCTGGTACCTATTGTCAACAAAAGGAGCAGGAGGACAAGGATGAGGACAAGGATGAAGAGGAAGAGGAAGAACAAGAGAGCAAGATACCGAAGGGGGAAGTTACCAGAGGAATGCTGTTGGGCAGGTATCTAAGGACAGCACATCAACCCTCCTTGCCAATATTGTGCAAGTAAGCAGCTACAGTATATCAGGACAAAGGGCGGCACTGCATGCAATCCCTGCTAGCTCATTTGCAAATGAACATGCAGCCTGACAATTATCAAGAAAACCATCAAGCCTAGCAACAAGAGAAAGGAGAAAAAACCACTAGTAAAGAAGTCAGTGACAATTATTGAAAGTGATGATGGTATGAAACTCTTTTCCTGCTCAAATAGCTAACCAATAGTTAGCAAATGAACTAGCCAGTCCAATTGCGGAACCATTAAAACTGTCCGTCCATCCATCCCAACCATTGATCTCCAACTGCCTAGTGTCAGGAGACTCCTCATTTCTTCTTTTTGTTACTCCTTATTTCTTCTGCTCTCCTTTCATTCATTCTCTTATTTCTTCTGACCTTATTTCATTTTACTATTTCTATTCTTTCAACACTATCTGTTAGTACTATTCTCAGCCCTTGAGGTGCTCTAGTTCTCTAGCTACTATTCAAACAAGTGTGGGCCCTTCAGCACCGCTTCTAGACCACTTATATAAGCCAGAGTTTGTCAGAGTTTGCCCCTTATTTGTGCAATTATTTGTATAGGCAATTTTTGAGTTTTTAAGGTTTTGTTGTACTGTACAGTTGTTTTCCATGCTTCAGAGGCTCCAGAAGCATCCAACCTGGCATAGAGAATTCCTAGACTTGTTTTCTTTGGATTTTCCTCTGCCAGGCGAGTAGTTATTATGATATTGTCAGTACATACTCTAATACACTTTGAATCTCCCTCTGCCAGCTGTGTGACTGAGTCACAGCCTCTAAAGATTGCCCTTACACCCAGCAGATCCTCTTCTGGTCAAGGAAAAAGGCAAAGAGCAAGCAATGAAGTCTAGTCACAGTGAGGACATTGTGGCTGGTATAATGGCAGAGGTAGAAAGCTGTTTGGACAGAATAGAGAATGGGTTCCAAGAAGCATTGCAGAATGTTGAGGCATAGGTGTGGGACAGATTTGTCATGGCTGAGAAGAGCTGATTATCATGTATTGAGGACTTCTTCCATCACTACCAGACTCAAGTTGACATGCTTGATAGCTGCATAGAAACCCTACAAACCAATGTTTCTCTTATGAGTGAGATGCTTGCAGACCATGACAAACAGATCTATCAAATAAAATAGGAGATCCACAATATTTAGGGTATAGTTAACATTTTGCAGAATTGACTTTACATCTCTACCCGTCCCTCTAGTCTGTTAGCTTAGGATGATGTGCAGTGCATATAACAGGGTACAGTGGACTTGGACCCATCACTGAAGAGGAAGAACCCACTGCTAACCCCACTGCTGACCAATCCCCTGCCACTGCTAATGTATCTGTTCTTACTAGTGACACCTCTGCCCTTGCCACTAACTAATCTCATCTTGCTGCTGACTTATTTGCTCTTACCATTGCTCCATTTCCGCTTCAACAAACATCTTCACAGATGTCTTCTACATGAACATCTTTGTCACCTCCTCAATCATCTTCCATTCCTTCGCCACTCTTTGGTCCAAGAAGATGTGCTTATAGCAACTCCTGAAGTAGTCAGCTACCGATGCAATGGACCCAATCATTCAGTTAGCTTACTGAGAGATGGAAGGCAACAGAAGATGGACAGTTTAAGATGGACAGTTTTTTATTATACAATTTTTTTTTTGTTATGATAGACATTGCTACATTTTTGTAATACTATAGTTTACAAAAATGTAATGTAACTTTTCCCCCTTCCCCACATCAATGACAGTGAACTGGTCGAATGACCTTAGTATAGCTGCTACTCCTTTTTGCTGGTGTAGACATATCAATGTATCGAGCTGCATCCTTCTGTAACATTTGTGCTTGAAACTTGTGGAGTTGCTTAGAATTTGTTGACAATTGGTTAGGCAATGCTTTGTGCTTCTTTTGGTTTTGTATTGCTGGCTTTCTTTCACCTTCAAATTGGTCATTGTCCTCATCTTGAAGAATGTCAAGCACCCTTCTTGACACTCTATATCTAGGAGAACCATCACTAGGGCCATTAATTGGAGGGTCTAGATGGCTCCATCCTCTTTGTTGTAAGAGGTGGATGGTAGTAGCATCTACCACTGCTGTATCATCACCACATTTGTCATAAGCAGATTCATTGTAAACAGACTCATTGTAAGTGAAAGCTTTGTTGTGAACTGTAGATCTGTTGTGGTGCTGAGGCTGTGGAGTGTGTGGTGAGCATAAGACAGGGGGTTCCTCCTGTAAGTCAGGCAGTGGTGTGTGTGGTATGCTAGGTAACAGAAGAAGTATAGGCCCCAGTTGCCACTCCAAGTTGGCTCCATATCCAGTGACTAAAGCAGATCTGCTATCAGCGGCTCCATCATTAGCAATAGTCCTACTGTTGCTATTGACTACCACTAATGGTGTTGGCCTCTGTTTCTGATTTTTCCCTTCATTTTTGCATATAGTCTTACATGCTGCTGCTGCTGCCATATTTTTTTCACAATTAGCTCAGGTGCTATACTTAGCAGCTACTGGCTGCTTGTAATGGTTGAGATAAATCATCCAGCAGAAGGTGTCACTGGATCCATATTGTTTTTGATGGTCTCTCCAGAAGTTCAGCAAACGCAATAGCTCAGGCTGACCAAGATTATAGAAATCTTAGAATATCAGACCTTCTGGAAGATACCTTGAATGTATGAATTGCTGATCATTGGTCCTCACTGTCTTGTAAGGAGCAGATTCATAATGGTAACCAGATACAATTTTTAATGGAGTGATCAGATGATGAGCAAAGATAAAGAAAACTAGGATTCACTGTAATGAGTATTTAGATAGTCCTGGACAAGCATTTCTAATTCTGCCCAAGTTTGAAATATATTTGGTCTTGGATCTGCTAGTAATATTGGAAATCTATTCCTATCCAAATCAAGGATGAGGTCATGGCATGTAAGAATAAAAGGAATCAAATCATAGAGTGATTGCATATTGAATGGCATGTCTCTACTAAGAAGAGCAGACATGTAATCCATCATCTTTTTGTTGAGGTCACTAACAAGGTCAGGAAAGGAGTCTTGGAAAGTAGGTTGGTTAGCATAGATCAAGTATGACATTGTCATGACTATAATTGGTGTCAAAATTGTTTAAAGAATAATGGCATCACATACATTCTAATAGTCATGTCTTCATCTGCATACCAACCAACAACAGTTCAACTCAACATGTTCATCTCTCTAAATTGAAGCACATCTGCATCGTCTACACACTTCAAACCATGCTTTTGAGCCTTCTTAAAAAGACAACCATTAGAAAGCAGAATCAAGTAAATGGATGTACAACAAATAGAGGACAAATAGGAGATGGATAGAAGATGGATGAAGTACCAACTTGCACTGAATTTCTGGCAGATTTTTTTTTTGCTCCATTCTGCCACTAGCTTCTGTAAATGACTTTTCTTCTGCGATGTGAGTTAATGCATAACATTTTTGACAGCCACATTGTATTGTGCAAATGTGTCCAATCCCAAGGCATTGTGATCCTTACCTCTCAACAAGTTCTGGATCTCCTTGTTTATCTTCTTTGCCATTGTTTGCCAGACAACATCTTATAGTGAAGTTTTCAGAAGTATCTTTGGATCTTTATGCTGATAATAAGAGTGCCAGCAATTCTTGATATACTGGACAACCTTCTATTCAAGCAAATAATGTCTAGTTCTTTGCAATGAGTTGCTGTACTTACTTTGATTCTCTCTGCCCACTCTTTCTCTGTCTTTGGCTCTGTCTCCTTAGTGGCCTAGTAGTTAAAAATATCTGTTAGGATTTTATTCTTCAAGATAGTAGTCCGAGCTTGAAGAGTAGTTGAGGAGCAGTAGAGTTCCTTATATGGTTCAAAAATAGATCTTTCTTCCATTGTAAATATCAGTTACACTTGTCTTTTCTTTGGTAAAAATATTGGTTCAGGCAGTTGCAGAAAGGCAGACATGTTTGTAAATAATATAATTTTTTCCAACCATACAGTTCTCAACTGAAAGATCACATGATAAAATATACATTTCTGTTCAGTGTCTGTTGATGACAAACAGATTTTGTTTGTCATCAATGGATATGGTCTAATATACATTTCTGTTCAGTGTCTGTTAATGACAAACAGATTCTATTTGTCATCAACGAATATGGTCTACTGTCTGCTAGTATCTGGCCCGTTCAAATTGAGGCATATTGCTGATATTGATAAGCAGTCTTGTTAGATCTCTAGTAATAGCTAAGTTCTGGCCATAGATATTTGATTATAAATCTAAATTCTCTGAAGAAATGCAAGTGACTAAAAACAACAGTCATCAAACAAAGGGACCTCATCCTGTTTGCTGAGAAAAGGACACAACTTACTCAGAACACACGAGGATTGCCAGTCCTCATAACACAATGGCTACTACTGGTCCCGTTCCTATTGTAACTGGTGCACTATCTGCGGCATTTTCAGATAATGATAACTTTGCACACTTAGACAATAATCTAATAGTAAATGATATAGATGATACAATGCCCATATCTTTAAGGCATATAAAGGTGATTTGAATGTATGCTATTATTAAGAGCAAATTATTCAAGTTTATACATAGACACAGGCAGATTATCTTAACAACTTCATCAACTATGTTCCACAGTTGCTCAATGGATTGCTTGATTATAAATCAATAAATGACGTTACTAATTGCCTTGCTTGTCCTGACCATTACCTGGCACAATAGCAATACTATGATTGCGTTGAATCAAGAATATTCTGTTGTGGATGTTTCTGCTACATGCATTACTCCAATCCATTTCATCAACCTGAAGTATGTATTTCCAACCAATGAATATGTCAGATACTAGAGGATATTTCTATATCCAACACAATTCACTGCATGAAACTGTCATCAAGAGAAGGTCAGGGTCAGGACTCTTGAGGACCACAAATAGAAAAAGGATATTGAGGAGCAAGAGTTTCTATAATTCAAATATCAAATAGATGTTGAACTTTTATCAGTAGATAGCAACCTAGGACATCTGGCAGTGCATTCATTCATGACTTCAGATTTCCTGAGCAGATTTCAAGATACCAGCCTTGATCAAATTATGGAAGAGAAAGAGTAACAGGAACTAGAGAATAATGTGCCAACAGAAAATATTCCAGAAGATCAGTCAGCTATAAATGGGTTCTGTATAAACAGATATGATTGTTTTAGGAATTCAATACAACAGATTGTTCACACAACTGGAGTACACTACATCACTGTCATTTCATATAAGTGTTCTGAAATGGATGTTTTAGTAGAAGATACTATCTGCTCACAGCTAGTCTCCAGTACATTTGATCAGACACAAACATATTTTATAATGGCTGTGCTGGACAACTTTCATCTGACAAATCTAGAGTGCAAAGCATCTGCCTACCAGTACTGGCAGAAAATTGCAAGAATAACTTTTCCAATTGCATCTTTTGGTAAGGGTGGATAACCTTTACTGCAAGCTACGACAAATTTCTCGTTCATGGCAGTAGCTAAAAAAGTTGAAGTGGGCAGGCTTCAGACATGATAAATTAAGGCACCCCATGATGCCAGACTATGGTGAACTTGCAATATTCTGCTCAACTTGTCCCCAACTAGGAGTCAATCTTCCATCTAACTAAGAAGAAGATCCTGTCTGGTAAAAGTTCAATCGTTCTTTAATGATAGACAGCAACTTTAAGATGAATTATGTCCGACATTCTAATCCTGCTCATAATGTATGGCATTTAGAAGACGGTGGTATAATAGCCAGAAGGGATGAGCTCACCTACTATCTCAAGCATACAAAGAAACAGCCAACGATGAGTGGCATTCTTTAATTCTACCTGTCTGCTATCCACTCATCAATTCAATCCTATTCATCGGCCATTTGCTGGACTTCTGTCTGTCTAGGGAGCAGCTTGTAAACACATTCAAAGCTATTGAAAAGGCCCTGATAATGAACAAGTCCTGTGATATTACTGGTATTGTTACAATAGCATGTATATGGCATGGCTGCTTTGCTCCTAATAGTGTAACAAACTTGACCTATAGTGAAGGCCATGTTTACACAGACTTTTTCATCACACAGGCAGTTAATACAACTAACATGAATAGAATTCAGTATCTTCTACTGGTATATGATATAGCATGCCAATGGTGTGTCAAATTTTCTGAATGGCTTGCTGAAGCCGGTGAAATTCTATTAAATAATCTACTTGTAAACTTTGCAATAGAACTTTTTCATGTTCATGGGCATAAAGAGGATTGTTTTTTCTGCTTTGCCTTGTCCTTCATTTCTGAGGCTGGTCATTTGGCTGGGGAGATAATTGAAAGTCTCTGATCTATACTCAATGAAGTCTCACAGATGGCCTATATGGCTACCTTAGCATATCAGGCAGAAATCCTTGATGATCACATGTGTGACTCAAACTGGAAGAAGCTACTTAATATGGTTCCATTCCTATGTTGAAAGTATAAGACTGCTGTTGAGATGAGAGATGCAGCTGTTCAATATTTCACCAAGTGATCTGTTGGAATATCAACAGATTTACTAACAAGCTGGAAAGCTAAGATAGCTAAAGCAGAAAGACTCAGAGAGGAGAGAAACTGGAAAGCAATAGATATTTTGAAAGCTCATACAATAATCTTCAATAATGCAAGTGAAGACCAAATAGCAGCAGACAATGGAAACTACTCAATGAATATTGCAGCAACAGATATTCATTCCTTCTGGATTCAACTTGCCCTCAACATTGAGGAGCAGCAGTAAGGTGCATTGCTGATGGTCCAACCTATCTCACTAATTGAAAGCTTAGAATTGCAATTTAGGACCAGGTTTGCTGTTTGAATCAGCATGCAAGCAATAATAATTAGCAAAAGATCAAGGCAGAAAGAAAACTATTAAGGATTTGACTAAATGTCCTTGCTGCTTCTCAGGACAGGAGCAGGTTTATTGCTAGTAGAAGGCAGACTGCCTTCCTGGAACTCAATAAAGTTATCAGAGCCTTTAATGACAATGAAATGGTGGAAGATGGACAGCCAGCAGATCTGCTAATACCACTAGTGAATAACTTTAGACCAACAGATATAGTTGTTCCAGAAGATTTTAAAATCTCTTTCCCATTTATGATCATAGGTAATGTCTTACTATTAACAATGACAGAGTGCAATCTGTGCTTGATTTAAATTGAAAGGCTTCTGCAAGCTCTTTGGAAATTCATTGCAGAGAAACCATTTCTATATTTTCACATTATCTGGGTCGTCCCAAGCAAGAATGTGAAAACTCAAGCTCATGCATCTCTTTAAAAAATTCAGGCCTCAATTCTAGTAAAGGCTTGTGCCTATGCATGATGCCACAGTGCTCTGCTATACTGGGATTGGACCCCAGCATTCAGAAAGTATCTGGTTCTACAGAAAGCAGATTTGAATGCAAGCATAGCTATATGAGATCCCAACATTTCTAATTCATTAAGGATCAAGATATCTTGGATATGGCAATCTAATTCTGATACAGAAAATGAATCTGCCACTATTTCTGAATGTGAGTCTTTTTGTTAACATTTCTATTATCATTACATTTATATGTGAACATATCTTTTCAGTTAATCATGTTCATTATCTATGTGCTAGAGCATAATGCAACAGATAGATAGAGGAATGTCAGCTTGTCATGAGTGAAATAGAGTGGACAGTTTGATATTTCTTCAATCAGGCAGATATTTGGTCAAAGCATGGTATGTCAGTGAAGAAAAGAAGTCTCCAGTCATATGCCTACAAAAAAGTGGCCATGTAGCAAGAATTGGCCTCGATGATAATTTATAAATTTAGACAGGTGCTTCTTAATTTTATTCCTCCTCAAACTACAAGAAATCCACTATGAAAATAGTGGATGTAGAGATAGATTAATGTAATGGATGCAAAGACGAATTGAACTGATGGATGCAGAACATTATTATACCTTGCTTCTATCAGCAGATGATCAGAACGGATTTGTGACAGTCATGTGCAATAAAATTGTTGAAAATCATTTTTGTTTATAAGGCACAAAAATCTGATACATAGCAGTATCTGCTTCTACTATTTACCTCTGTATCATACAATATCCTGTCTCAAGCTACTGTATTAGAAAATTTGCAAGAGGTTGTTGACTACAGTCAAGGACAAGCAAACTCTACAAATGGGTTTCTAAGAGGTCTAGTCAGCAGATTCCCAAGATCTTAGTGACTCTGAGCTCAGATTAGCAAAAAATGCCAAAAAACACTTGTGCAAAATTTTTTCCGCTATTTTTTGAGGTGGCCAAATTTTTTAGCTCAATGTACAAGAATCTATGTGCCTAAAAGAGCCTCAAGATGCATTATCGCAGACTGAGATACTATTCGATGACCTTTCTGTTTGTGAACTGCCCATGTCACGGCCTTTCTCTTCAAGCCCAGATGATAAGCGCTCATAAATCGCCAAGTTTGGTTTATGAATTTCTTGATGACATCTGTAGGACATGCATCAAATGCTTCGAACGCAGCCATCTTTGCATTTTCAAATGTTTTTTAGACTTCTCTCTGTACCTGTACTTTGCCCATCTCCAATACTGAAGAATTGAATATTAAGAAGATGATATGAAGGTAAAGTAAAGACTCACCATTTCAATAGGATTCAGCTCACAATAAAACTTGGAAAGGAAAATACATTCATGTCTGGCATTTTTTATTACTGTCTCGAGCCTTGATATTTAATTTGCAAAATCATCCTGCTTGATGTCCTGGTCTTTTTATTTCAAAGGCCTGAAGTGTTATATGAGTTTTGAGCCCGCTTTCTCTTTGTTATCAAGATGAACAGATAGCAAAAATTAAAATTTTTTGTTGTTTGGATCACTATCAAAACTTTTTTTTGTATCACTTTGATCATTCTGACTCTGAATATATTACCGGAAACTATCTTTGTTAAATAAAAAAAATCAATTGTCATATTTTTTGTAATTTTAGCTATTTTTTTAAGAGGCTGGCCAAATTTTTAAGGTCAAAAAATCAAAGCTACGATTGAGCAAAATGTGCTCGATAATTTCATATCTAAGGAGTCTAAATAACACATTTTTACAGTTTCCTTGACTTTCCATTCATTGTGGCCAGTGCCTCAGTGGAGTCAGTTTGTTTGGTAAGATTTGCTTGTCCTTGACTGTACATTAAGTCACGTCTTATTGCAGCACTTTCTATATTTGGCAATCTTGTGCCAAGTCTTGAAGCAAAAGAGGCATGAATTATCTAGCATCTAGACAAAGAATTAGTAAGATAACTTCAAAATATATAAATATATTAAGATCTGAATGTGTGTCATAGAACTTTGTATTGTTATATCTGGGGGCTGCATTACTGAATAATGTGGTCTGCAATGTCACAGACATTATCAAAAGCATGAGCCAATTTTTCTCTCTTCAAAATTAGCAAACCTTGCTCATAGAGATCCTAGAGTTTGTTAATGGCCGTCAAGGTCTAATCAGAAATCTATATGGCTATGATTGGTAAAACCATATTGGCCAAGAGGATGTTCAGGTTTTAAGCAATAAAACACTGGAGCATTGTTTTCTCGTACATCAGCAAGGCTTCTACTCTCTTGAAAGCTGATTAACATGCAACTGCTGGCTGACTATGACATTGCCATTTACAGATAGAATAGTGTCTGTTTCACCACCAGACAATTTGCTCTATGTGTTTGCAAATAGCAGATCTGCCAGGGGCCATCAGTAGATGCTTTTAGCCCTAGACAAGTAGTAGTCGCTAGATAAGACAGAATATGTGCCAATGGCCAACAATATAATCTGCCTATTTGCTGGCAGCAAGTCTGTTGCTGGTTTTGCTGTCAGTTCTATTGCCAGGTCTATAGATCCTGCTTAGACAGGCCAATTGACAAACATCAAATCTCATATCAACAGTATTGATGGTGAGTAGTCTGATCCTCAAGACTGCCTTTCCATGGCCTATCCTACTACTCTCCCCGATGTCAACTCTTCTCAATGGCCATCCTTGACACATATCAAATCCTCAAATCCACAATATCTATTCCACCACCTCTACAGTTAGAGTAAACCTGGACTGGTATATGGCCCTACAATAGAGCATTCTCATATTGTGGTTTAACTAGCATCTCAACTTTCTTCTACCTCAGCAGCTCATATCTACTGGATATTTATAGAGCTGGGAAAAACTGACAATGATCAGGTGGATATCTTTAATCCATCTATTAATGACTCTGATTTAAAGGGTATTCCTTCTTTATTCATTGTAGCAGATAACGAGATGGAAGACAAATTTTTGCCATCTTTGTTCATTTCTGCAGAAGAGGAGATGGAAAAGGATTCTTTGCCACCTTTATTTATTCCTGTGTAAGAGGAGATGGAACACAAATCTTTGCTGCCTTTGTTCATTCTTGTAGAAGAGGAGATGGAAAAGGATTTTTTGCTGCCTTTGTTCATTTCTGTGAAAGAGGAGATGAAAGAAGATTCTTTGCCTCTTTTGTTTATTCCTGCAGAAGAGAAGACAAAAGACAATAATTTGCCCTCTTTATTTATTCCTGCAGAAGAGGAGATGGACGACAATTCTTTGCCACCTCTCTTCATTGTTGATAAAAGAGCAGAAGAACTAACAGCAATTAAAACCATGACAGCTAGTGACAGCAAACAAACAGAAGTTTGGAGCAGTAGACATATGGCGACTAAGAATGAAGAAAACCTTCCACTGCTATTTGTTGTGATAGCAGAAGAGACAAATAGAGGCATGGCAGCCGATGATGAAGAAAATCTTCCACTGCTTTTTGATGTAATGGCTTTTCAATCCCAGTCTTTCTCCTCCTAACAATCTCCTTCTCCAAGCCTACCTACTGGCAACAATGTCTGAGAGTGGAAGGAATATGAGACATGTATGACTCAACATGAGAATAAGAGAAGAATTAACAAATTGTATCAATGATATGAGTTATAATTTGGCACTGGTAATCATAATTCATTTATTTCAACAGAACAAGAATTTTGCTTTGGAGCAAAACATGGTTGATATAGGCTCATTGGCCCTTGCAATCAAGCTGATTGTATTAATGATATGTCCATTGATATGTCAGAGTCATCCTCACCATCTTCATTGTTATGTCTAATAGCAAACTATGAAGACATCACACTTACCAGACTTCAGGAGCCATATATACCAGATGACTTTGCATTTTTGACAGCAGACTACCTGCTTGATGAGGATTTCTTCTATTCAGACACATTACATGAATCTAATGAAGAGAAGAAATACACATTAGATGAGTAATTTAATTGTTAATTATTATAATTCATGGCTTTTTCATTGGTTATTTTTTATTAAGATTAACTGTCTCATTGTTTTAATCCATTATGCCACTCTTATGGATGCAAAAAACCACACACTATTCAACGATTACACAAGGGGAACTCAAATCCTCCAATTGTGCACTAGAAAGAATATAGACTGACAATATTCTGCTAGACCACAGAACGTTGTAAATAAAATTACAACCTTACTTTGTTTATCATACTGTGTAGTAAATAACAATTAGTAAAATGCTAGCATCATAAAGTTGATCTATTCAAAACTCTAGAAATTACTAAAGAAGAATAGAATGGATAAACTTACACATGTATTTATTACAGTGCACATAACAAGCAATAATACACTAGAGCTGGCTATCTTTGTCAGATAGCCCAGGACAAAAGTAGCCCAGCCATAATGTGTTATCAACTGGTTACATGCACTGGAATGAACACATGCACAGATTTGTGTATTCTATACTTTTGCAGACATTTCCAAAGTTTTGAACAGATCAAATTAATGATGCTAGCAGACGTCAGCGGCCTGCTGCTCTAATGTGCACTAGCAGGAGTTGAACCTGCCTCTTGTGCACAATATGAAATATTAATGTATCAATATTCCATTGGACTACAGATGCTTACCAAAATTAATATGGTATATATGTAGTGCAAAAATGCAGCAGTATAAAAAGATACTATTATACATCATTAAGGTGGACTAGGAGAGTTAAACCTGCCACTCCATACAATACTGAATATTAATTGACAAATATTCTACTGAATCACTAGGACTGATTGCAACTTCATAATATATATATAAATTGGTCAAAAGATCTTAGTAAATTTATTTGATCTATTCATTTTCATGGACAGAACACAAGTCTACCAGACTTGTTTCCTCTCTTTCAACTCAACATCATTCCTACTAAATTGTTTGTTATTTTTACACAGGAAGATTTCTTTGAATGTCAGCTGTGGCGGCTTATATGCTGATATTTGCTACTGCCTACTGGCATGCCAGTGGATAGTGGACACTCACATACTTCCTTCTGCCCTTTCTCTTCTTTCTCCCTAGTGCCATCCTCTCCACTCTCCACACTACCTCACCGTTCATTAAATTTTTGGCACTACTATCAAAACTGCTGATGCGTTGTTACATATGATCATTAAAAGTAGTGACTGCCTGTGATGGTCGTCTTTAATAAAGTAGCAAAGTACATCCAAATATTTTTAGGAAACACCTTAAATATAATTATTATTTAATTTATCTCTCTCTACATAGTAGTAGTAGTAGTAGTAGTAGTCCTTTGCCCCTTTTATTGTTTGATTGTTAAATTATTTAATTAAAAGCTAACCTATAAAATTAAGTGTAGTGTAAAAAGAGAAAATAATAGTAATTTAAAACTCAGTTTATTAAAGAATCATTTTAATGATCTAAAAAATAAAAAAACTAGAACAAAAATATATAACTAT
>QGOA01005680.1:0-27330 GCA_003313075.1 Termitomyces sp. MG16
ATATAATTACAATATTTATATTTATATACTTACCTACCTGCTGCTTGATAAGTAGCTTATTTTTGTTCTGTACTGTATAGTCAATAGACTAGACTGGTCTGTGCAGTGTGAACACTAAGCTCTCACAACATTATAACTTCATTACATTATTGGTGCTCCAGCAGTACAGACAAGCCTCACAGCAAAGTCTTGTAAACTCAAGTTGCTTTATTGCATTGTCTAGTGTTGTATTCCATATCCTACCTGCCTGCTTCATGCTGTATAATGGCCATAGCAGCTTACAGACCCAGTCTTCTTTACTACTTTGAACTCTCTTAGCTGTTGCATAAGAATTTGCTCCTCCTCAGGTAAAATCCCATTGAGCAATGCTGTCTTAATATCACTTGTGTAGTGTTCCAGCTGAGTGTTGCAGCTATATGCAATAAGACTTGCCATGATTCTGCACATGCAGTTGGTGAGATGATTCTGTCATAGTCATGGCCTTGCACCATGGTGAAGCCTTGCAACACATGCCAGGTCTTGAACCAGGTGATTTTTCCATGTTCATTCCATTTGATGGTGAAAACCAGACAACCTTTGAATATCTTCTGGCCTGCAGAAACCTTCTCACACACAAGCTTCTAGACTCCTATCTCCTTCAGCAAATTTAGTTCATCACAGTAAAAGCCTCCCACCTTGGCCAGTCTGGTGACACTTTAGCTTCTTCCAGGGTCTTTAGAGTGTCTGTGCCCAGACTGATCACAGTTTGTAGGTCCTCAATTGTGTTAAGTACTTGCATTACTTGATTGAGGTCATTATTCACATCTATGTCATGCTCATTTTCAGGCATGTAGTTCCTAAGCTCTTCCAGGGTCCTTCTCCATTCTGCCCAAGCTTTTCAGATTTGTTCAGCTGATTCTGTCACTTCTCTTGTAGCTCTCTCTGTTTGTGTTTTGATTTGAATGCCTGGTGATGATTGGAGGGTTAGTATACAAGTCCTGTCTGATCAACAAGGCAGAATAGGCTCTTCAGGTCTGGTGGGGGCTGGATCTGGTGTCACTTGGCATTTCTTGGCTGTTGTAGGCTTGATGGGTGTGATGTTGGATTGAGTACCATCTTTGTCTTGGATGATGCATTCTAGGATGCATATAGGCTCTTCATCATCATTATAGTGTGTATTGGGCTTCAGCGTTGAGTAACAGCTTATTGATGTTATAGTAGGATAATTAGTCTTTTGTTTGGTACATGGCATAGTGTTTGGGTCAGGCAGGATAGTTTTTAGTACTTTGTCTTCATAGCTCTCTATAAATTGTATAAATTGTATATGGTAAGAGCTGTATACCTTTCTCATTGACTTTGTGACATTGATATGCTTTTGAGTTTGAATTGTAACCAATTAGGACATGTTCAATGGATTGATTGAATATCTTTAGGTTATGTTGCTCCATGGTCAAGACAAACACTTGGCAACCTATTCCATAAATAGAAAAATAGTGTGGCCTTTTTCCATACCACAATTCATTTTGAGTCATGTTTTCTGTAGCTGACATTTTAGTTTCTCCATGGAGGTGAGTAGCAGTGAGGTAAAATTTATCCTACAAGAATGAGGGGCAACCTGCTGTCAAACACATAGATGGGGCCTTCTCTATAAGTGTTCTGTGCATATGCTTGACATGTCTAATATAGGCAAATGTATATGGGGCCCTGACCTCAAGCAATATGCCTTTAAATTGATACCAAGATTTATGCTTGATCCCATCAAACTTGACATCCCATCCTGACCATAAAATTTTGACTCTGTCTCCTGTTTCATTCTCTTAGGAAAGTATCCAAGCCCAAAGTTCACTGAAACTTTGGCTTTGAATTTCAAGGGTATGCACCATGGCTTATTGGTAAAAGCATCCACTATATTCATAATATAATTGTTACCAGTATGCAATGTCACTGCTGATTGACTGGCTAAGTCCATCCAAACTTTCTCAAGTTTTCTTGTAGCCCTATGCCCCCTCTCTTCCTCTCTCTCCTTTGATACAGGCATTTGAGCCAGTTTACAAAGAATACAATGATTACATTTGAGAAGTTTGGATAGAAAGGTGTAATGGAGTCACACTTGTTACTAGCTAGCATCAACGACGCTATAAGCATTCATTAGAGTATTATGTAAGACAACATCTTGTATTTACTCTAGTTCTAGTCAATCTGATACTGCGGTCTGATTCAGCATTGTGTGAAACACACAAGATAGTTCTAACTCGTAACCAATGGTTACATTTTTTTGAATCTTCTGCTATCGGCTTTAGACTCTAGGCTTGTTACCGACTAGGCAACTTTCATCAAACCCTCTCGATTTCTGTTGGCATCACATCAAAAATGTGCTTCCATGACTGGCTCTCTTGATCTGGACCCTCTGTTCCCAGCTGCAGACACAGGTGACCTACCTGTGCTTCAAGCTGTAAAGATGCAATCTGCGTCTGCATACCAACCTCTGCCAAAGCAGAATGAAAAGATACCTCGCAATGTCAGTGCGAGCTTTGGAATGCTGGGTGGGCTATCTGTATCATAGATGATGTCCATTGTATGGCCTGATGGTAAACCAGGAGAGAGATCCACGGTCTCAGGAGTGTTGCTGCCAGCGAGCCAAATGCCTTCACTGATGTACCCAGTACTGCCCGAGAGCGCATCAGCTCAGTCCAAAGGTCAACCGGACCTTACACAGTACTTGGAAATGGTACATGGCAGCGTGTTTGCGCATAGTACTCCATTCTGGACGGCGCCAACTGAGCGACATTTGGAGTATGTGGCAGACACGGCCACTGAACCAGGACCGTCGTCGTTGATGACACAAGGACAGAAGCAAGGACCAGCAATAGTGGTTAGTAGAGAGGACAACGAGGTTGTGAGGGTGGAAAAGGCATTGCCAGCACCTGGACTTCCAGAGTTGCACAGAAGGGCCGGCAAACAGCTGCAGGTGAGGCATGAAGGCCTCAGGAGAGCCCTGGACTTAGAATCCAAGCTGGAATCCTCAGATGATGAGGAAAGCAAGAGGTCGCATTCGACCCTGTCTATCCAGCTGCAGCTAGTGTTGGACCGATATCCATCGGTCATGAAGGAATTGATGCAAAAGTGTCTGCAGCTTTATGTAGTAAAGCACCTACAGTTACTGGCTGCTAGGAGTTATGATGTACCTCAGGCAGATTTGACTGAATATATCGAATTGTTTGTGCGTATCTTCAAACTCAAAGTGGTGGAATACCTCAAGTGCAAAGCGGCGCAAGGGTCAGCAGTCTCAACGGCCACTCCGGCTGACTCAGTGGAATGCAAAATGAGCGTGCACTGATGAGTGCCATTAATTGCGGATGCAATGGAATTGCTTAATGCGCCTCGTCAGGCCAATGAGTCTCAGCAAGACTACGTTAGGCATCAGAATGCTGCAAACCGGCAACACATTGTCAACAGAGTGCCTCAGCAGGCATTGTCTGAGGTAGAGACTGTGACGACAACTCTGGCAGAGCCAGAGGCACTACTTGCAGTGCAAGAGGTTAAGACACTTCGAAAGCAGGTCACTATCAAGGAAGAGGTGGACGAAGTCCACATTCTTGAGGAGCAAACGTGACCACGACGTGTAGTGCGATGCGTCCACCTAGTGGACAACTGGAATGAACACGTTAATTACCAGAAGATACACAACCAGGACTTGTGCGATTATAGTGAGTCGTTGATTGACAACCAGGGGGTAGCCTTTGAAGGGTGTGAGGGTGTAATGCCTGTCAATGACATGTGGCAACAATTCGTGGCTCAAACTGCTGAACCGGACAGAGATCCGGGTGGTAGTAATGATAGTAGTGATCACTACAAGAGGAGGGAGCCAAATCTTCACAATACCAATGATGGAGGTCATGATCGTAGGAATAACAATTGAGACAATAATAATCATTGTAATGGTGGCAGGCATGGTGCTGGATTGCCAGCAGAGCAAGAAGTGAGGCAACAGCCCACCCCAAGGCCAGAAAGAACGGCCAATGAACACCTGTTTCACAGTCCTCAGACATTTTCAATGCCCGCACCGCATGAGTTGCATGAAACTCTGCCTGGAATGAATGAGGCAGTCAGGATCCATATGGACCATATGCATGACCATCTCACTTGTCTGGTGAGTGACTCCCTTGGAGTCAGGTTTAAATTTCCTGCTGGGGTAAGTCCCTGCAAATCCGATGGTAAGCACATATGTGCATATGCTGGAGGGCATAGGTTCTCCCAATTGGAGGACTGGGCCATGGACATCTGCTACCACCTGGCAGCCTGCTGCTATGGTGGAGATGACATGGACCAGGAAAGAATATTCGTGCTACACGAATTTATGGAGGGGGAGGCTCAGAATTGGTTCTGTCACCATGTCCTCCACATTAATTGTGACAAACTGCATTGGATGTTTAAAGAAGTCCTGATAGGACTGTATAATCACTTTGTCAATGCTGTGACAATGCAGGAAGCTTGGGATGCCTTTAGAAAGGCAGTGTATGATGCTAAGACTGGCATCCAGACATTTTATGATGACCTGGTGGGTCATGCACAGAATATGGCTGTCTATCCAGACAAATACACCATTCATGAGACATTCCTGGATGGAATACCTGCAGCCATGAGGAGAGCGTTAATACACAATGACAATCTGTCTCCGGAGGTCAATACTGTGACCAAATTTTTGGCATATGCCATTTGTTATGAGCAGTCGACATGGACTGTGAATCATTATGAGCAGTGTAGTTCACGCCAAGGATCCATGAACCATCAGGCATTGAAGGTGGGGACCTTCCTGGCCAAACGGTCAGAGATGGAGAACAATTGCAATTCACAATTTGTTGTTCACAAGACCATTCCTAGAGGCCAACGGCCTTGATTGAAGCCTGCTGGACAATGGCCAGCAAAAGATAGTCGACCCTTTTCAGGTCAAAACCAAGTAGTAGCAAGAGGGGTAGCAGCACCGGCAGTGCATCAGGCAAGCAAACCCATGGGGGCCCTGGAGCGGTCCAGAGAACCTGCCGGAGACCCTTCAGCATGCTACAACTGTGGCAGGAGCAGGCATTTTGCTAAGGAATGTCCTGCCCTGCCTAAGGCACACATCTGAGTGGCCCATACAGCTGCAGCACCTAGCAATGTTGTCAGTGATGATGAGGACGATGAGGTCGTCAAAGAAGTGGAGGAAAAGCCATGAGTAGAGGCTGACGGGTCGGAAGTAGATGACACTGAGAGCGTCCAGATTGATGGCAACAAATATGTTGTAGTGGACGTGTACGACAGCAACTATTATGCTCGTGATGACAAGGAGGAACACCTGTTTGCACTAACCAAGTGCCTTGGAGATCAGCGCATCTGAATGAGACACGTAACCCTGCAGAAGGCAACTAGTAAGTTGCAGCAACCACATTATACTTCTGAGGAGAAGGAGTGCTTGGTCACCTATGTTGATATCAATGGACATCCAGCATGGATGTTGTGGGACTCAGGGAGTACCACTATGGCTATTACATCCCAGTTTGCTCACATCAATGCAATTTGTGTTCATGAGCTGGAGGAGCCATTGATGCTCCAGCTGGGGACTGTAGGGAGTCATGCCATGGTGCAGTTTGGTGCTGAAGTGAGAATAAAGACGTCAGAGACATCGACCAAGGAATATGTAGACATAGCAAATTTTGATCACTACGACATGATCATTGGTACACCGTTTATGCATAAGAACAAGGTGTCATTGGACTTTGTGAACGACATGGTCGTTGTAAATGGTATGCCTTTAAAGGCGGAGAAAGTTGTGTTGAACGACACAGATGGTTGTCTGAAGCGCTATCGCGCAACTGAAAAGCGGCGTGATGAACACAACTGACTAGATGGTTGCAAGAGAGCGACTGTATAGGAGGTAAAGGATGAACATGTCCCACTGAAAAGCTTGCTGGTAGATTCACCGGCTATACTAATGTCTGAGGAAGAGTTTCAAGAAATTCTGAAGAAGGGGAAGCACCCGGATGTGATTGGATGTACAAATGGAAAGCCTAAACAGGCTGTACAGCGTAAGAAGGAGCATGGTAAATGTGTGGTGGAGTTGCTGGAATGTCAGCTGACTAGCTCTTGAGTGAAGGTTGAGGATCTCGTCAAGGACAAGATATATAATATGAGGGGAACTGTGGGAAGCACAAGGTCACTAAGGGATCGACCAGTGCCTCGGCCAGGAGTGCAATGGGCATATGACCCATGAATGCCATGGAAGTGGAACGAGTTGGTGGCGTCAATGGTGACGCAGACTATGGAAAGGGTGCAGGCAATCCAGATGGGAGAAGTATACCGTCACGCACAAGAGGACAAGATTTCTGAAACATTGGATATCATATTTGACGGACTCTTGCTGAAAGTGAGAAGCATGCAGTCATCATCAAGTACAACAAGAGTGATGGAGAGACAACCAGTCGTAAGGTTGAATCTGAGAGATCTCACAGAAGAGCATGTATGTGCCTTACAGGAGTGATTTGAACCAAAGGTTCAGCTGCATATAGCACACGTAGTAAAAGGGAAAGGTAAGGCTGTAGGCCTTATCGAGGAGGATATTCCTCGATTGCACCAGCAATGGCAACAGGAATTTGCTGATATTGTCAACGGAACGAAGGAAGAGCTTCCTCTGTGGCAGGAGGTTAACCATGAGATTAACCTCATTGACAATAATAAGCAGTACAAGTATCACTTGCCTCACTGCCTGCAAGCACTACAGGATCAGCTTCATGAAAAAACAAACAGATACATAAATGCAAAGTAGTGGGAGCCACGGCTGGCAGTGCAAGCTGCACCTTTACTGTGTATTCCCAAGAAGGATGGGACATTACGGACTGCATTGGATGCGAGACAGTGCAATGATAATACAGTCAAGGACGTAACACCCCTTTCAGATCAGGAAGTCATATGCAAAGATGTCGCCACAGCAAAATATAGGTTGAAAATTGACCTTACAGATGCGTACAAACAGGTTTGCATACACAAAGAGGATATACCGAAGACATTGTTTTTGTCTCTGATGGGGACCTTTGTGAGTAACATCATGCAGATTGGTGATTGCAATGCACCAGCAACATTCCAGAGGTTAATGACCTCCATCTTCCGAGACGTAATTGGGAAGTTTATGCATGTCTATTTAGACGATATATTCATTTTTTCTGATTCCATTGAGGAACATGAGCAACACCTACAAGTCGTATTTGAATGACTATGTAAGGCTAGTCTCTACCTTAAATGGAAGAAGTGCGAGTTGTACACATTGAGCATAGACTGTCTCGATCACATCATTGACGAGAAGGATATTCACCCAGACATGGATAAACTTGATCAAATTCGAGAGTGGCGTACTCCCTGCATGTATAATAATATCCAATGATTTGTTGGACTTGTAAATTACATTGGTAACTTTTTGCCCTGGACCACTGATGGCCATGACCCAGAATGGGTCCCCATTTCACTGGAGACCGCTGCATCAGCGGTGTTTTGAGATGATTAAGCGTATTTGCGTGAAAACGCCAGTGATCCAGCCAATTGATCCATGCATTGATGAGCCTATTTGGCTCATATGCGATGCATCAAAGACCGGGGTCGGGGCCATGTTTGGCCAAGGTAAAACATGGCAAACTTGCCGACCAGCAGGATTTATGTTCCGTAAGTTCACTGCAGCACAGCAGAATTAGGCTGTCCACAAGTTGGAAATACTCGCTATCCTGGAAGCCCTCCTAAAGTAGGAGGATAAGCTGATGGGGTATAAGATCCATATCATTACGGATCACAAGGCACTTGAGTTTTTTAAGACCCCAAGTGCATCTATCACTGTGACAACATTGCTGGATCAACTACATGTCGCAATATCAGTTCGACATCACCTACATAAAAGGTGAATTGAACAAGGTGGTGGACTGCCTGTCTCGATATTTCAAGAGTGATACTCTAGATGACGTCTATGACGTGCACGACTATGTGCAGGTGGACAAACGCATTGATTCAGAGGGTGAAGACTTGTCCCTGCATAGGTTCCATGAAATCAAGGAACATACAGTTGAGCTACATGCCATGCAAGTGCAGGAATCACGTCGCAGTAAGCAACTGCAAGAACAGCAAGAAGCTCACGATATCAAGGTGGAGGTGCTGGTAGATCATGAGATTCCCCAGCCAGGCAAAGAAAGGAGGCAGGAAGTGTGCCCTAGTGGTGCAGAAATGACTCTCCAGCAGGCATTGGACGCGCATAACTGTCATCCCATGCCAATTGACTTAGGCAATGCGCAATTTTGCACACGTATCCAGCAAGGATACAAGGATGACACTCTCTTCTTAAAGATTCTGAACAATATCCAAGCGCATCCACGCTTCAAGGTAGAGCAGCAGCTCGTCTACCTTACCAGACTCACTGGATCCACCGTCATCTGCATTCCCCAGAAGAGGTCGTTGATCACGACTATCCTGGACCAGGCCCATAGAGTAGTGGGCCACTTCAGAACTCAGAAAATGCTGGACTATGTGCAACACTGGTACTGGTGGCCGCAAATGGCCAAAGAAACAAGCCAATTCTGCTCGACATGCGAGCTTTGTCAACAGTCAAAAGTACCGACGCTGAAGCCACTGGGGAAGCTTCATTCACTTCCTATACCAGTCAAATCCTGGGATTCGATTGGGATGGACTTTATAGGTCCGTTTCCCGAGTTGAAGGGTCTCAACTACCTCTGGGTAGTAATTTGCAGAATGACCAGTATGGTCCATCTCATTCCAGTGAGAACCACTATGACAGCGTCGGACTTGTCATGGATCTATCTCAAGGAGATAGTGTGCCTTCATGGATTGCCAAGTTCGATCATCAGTGATTGAGATGCTAAGTTCACTTCCAAATGGTGGAAGGAGCTGCACAAACTGCTCAGAGCAAAGCTGCTCATGTCGATGTCGTTTCATCCACAAACGGATGGTCAGACAGAACACGCAAATAGAAATACCATGCAAATATTGCAAGCATTTGTACGTCCTGATCAGAAGGACTGGGTGGATAGATGTCCACTTGTTGAATTCACAATAAATGTGAGCATCTCTGAAACCACAGGGTATTCACCTTTCAAACTCAATAATGGCTACATGCCATCCATGATTCATGAACTTCGCACTGATGAAGCTATTCATGTGGGAGTAAAGCAGTTTGCATGCAATGCGCTAAGGAACTTGGCAGATGCTCATGATGCAATTATAGAATCACATGTCTGGCAGACAAAACATGCGAATAATTGCAGACATGAAGACCTGGACATTGAGAAAGAGAACCTAGTGTACCTTTCGATGAAGAACTTGAACTTGCTGAGAGGCAGAGCAAGTAAGCTGTGTCTGAAGTGGATTGAACCATATAGAGTCCTCAAGGTGGAGCTGAGCACGTCTAACTACGTGCTGGAACTGCCCCAGGCACTGCAGGCACGCAGGATAGTCCCTAAGTTCCATGTGTCACTATTGCGACCATACATGGCCAATAGTGATGCACTCTTTCCTAATCGCGCTACCCTGGAACCGTATGACTTTGGAACTGGTGATGACCAGGAATGGTTCGTAGATGACCTCATAGGTCATAGGTGGATAGAGAGAAACCTTGAATTCAAGGTAAGGTGGAGCCTAGGTGATACTACCTGGAACCACTAGTGAACTGCAAAGATCTTGCAGCAATGGACAGGTACTTAGAGCTGCAGGGTGTGAAACGCCCTCAACAGCTAGCAAAATGCACATAACATGCATGTGGTGGTAAAATGTGGATGAAGTCCACTTTGATGGCCGGTGAAAGACCGGGTGGTGGCTATTTGGGGTTGTTTACACTACTGGCAGAGTTAGGAGATTTTTTTTCTTCTTTTCTCCTTCTAAGTCCCAATACACGTTGCTAGCGTGTTCATTGTAATGGCCTATTGGGGGCCACAAAAGAGTAATCAGAACCTACAAGGCTCTAGTGGCAGGGGGAGATCTCCAAATATACAAGTCTGAGAATACCAAGGGCAGCTGCCATATCCGGTGGCGAGCCAACACCATTCTGCGGGCATGGCCTATCCAGGCCACGAAGAACCGCTTCCATACCAGACCCCCCTCCACTCACAAGAGATGGAGGTCGATGATGAGGAGTGCTATGAGTGCCCAGAGGACAGCATGCGCTCAGAGCGCTATTATCAGGTTCCACCAGCGTGCTCACAGGCATCGATTCCGACGTATGCGGGTGCAGTGACGGGACCACCATCTGCACTGTGGGCACATTGGCCCACGGTAGAACCATATATGGAGCCTGCACCACAAGCGCAGGAGCTAGCAGTGCCCGACGCACTCCTGAGCAGATTGGAAGCAGCGGGACAGCTGGTCCCTGCAACTGCATCCTTCCTGCAGGACAGTCTGGCCGTTATGGTGATGGAGGGGTTGCTTAACCAGATTGAGCTGATGAGGAGGCAGCGCATCGTAGCACTGGAACAAATTGAACGTGCATTTAAGCGCAAAGTGTCTATGTTCGAGGAATCGACTGCCGAGGTCAAAAGGGCCAAATATCAGCCCAGTTGACTGGTCGACCCTCCACGGGCTAGGTTGCCATTGGGCATGCAATTTGCACGCCCCAAGCAGTCTGCTCACCTGTTGCTTTGTCTTTGCAGCTACCCGCTGTGGCCCCACAGGGCCAGTCAGAGTCGCTGGCTGTCGTCAGTAAGCCTCTGGCTGACCTGTCCTTGGGCCAGTGGGAACCCGCATCGTCTTGGGCCCCATTTATGGGGTCCAAATCTGTTACCATGATGCCTCGGGCACCAACTCTTAATACGTCCCACGCTGAGTTGGGAGGGAGAACTCTGGCGCAAAATGCGCCTGCCCCTCCAGTGGTTCAGCCACAACCTGTTACATCTGCCCCAGCAAAGTTGGGGCCATCTTGTCAGTGTTGCAGCCACAAGCCGCCTCTCAATGCCTTCAAATTGGAGGTCATAGCCTTTCCTGCTGGCATTTCTGCATGAGCAGGAGGAGTCCAGATGCTCTTTATGTTGCTGGCATTTGTACCGGCCCTGCCAGAACATTACCCTGTGGTTGTCTTGACCCCAGACCCCTGTACACCAGAACAATATGATGGTCTGGTGGTGACCTCAAGAGGGAAACCCATGCCTGGAAAAGGCAAAGCGCCAGTTGCATCCTTGTCTGACAAGAGCGACTATGGAGAGTCAAGCTCGGAGCAGAAGGAGGACAGGGAGGAGGGGGAATCGGCAGTGGACTGATTTCAATGAGTATTGCGCAATAAGTGCATCACAAAGAAGAAGGGAAACCATGCCAAGAAGCTGCAGGCCCTGAAATATAGGGCCAAGGATGAGTTCTCAGGGAGAATCCCTGATGGCTTGGGGGTGAAGGTGTGGGGGCCACTTGATATCGAGCAAATGAACTCGTGCTTTAGAGGAGCATTCAGCCATTGCACATACCATTCGTATGCCACTAATATGGTGCTAATGGGAGCTGATGCCAATAGAGCGGCATCATATGAGTATGCCTCTGGCCAGCATGCCCCACGCAGTCTTCCCTGCACTCCGTTAGAGCTGGACCGGCTCTGCAAGTATTAGTATTACATGAATGCCCATGTCCTGCGTCGTGACAGAATTGTTGCTTACATGTTGATCACAGAGCTGCAAATGTTTGCACAACAAACAGTTGAGGCTCTGCACAGCCGGACCATGCAGCTCCTGATGAAGGAGCCTCAATACCAGGACCTTGTCAACCCAATGCAGGGCCCTGATGACCTCGCTCTTGTCAAGCGACAACACATTCTGGGGCGCTTTTTATGCACAAAAGATGATGGTTCCATGGTGCTGCACATAATGCACGCTCAAGATCCAGCCACGCCATTTGACTTGGACCAGCTTGCACAGTATGTGCTGGTCTTTGGCCAACCCAGGCTGGAGAACACCTATCAGGGCATTGCAGTGGATCATGCCTACTGCATGCACTGGCGGACCCTCTTTGGGTTCACCTTATGTTGAGCTCTATGTGCTAACAGCACAGCCAAGCCCGTGATCGTGCGGCGCATGACTCTTGTCATGGCCCGTCTGGGGCTGTATTGAGAGGCGATTGCCTTGTATAATGCTATATTCCCTGAGCAACCATTTGAGCTCCAGCGTGGGCCAAAGCTCAAAATTCACCAAGTTCACGTGCCCAATGACCAGGCACAGAACTTCTCTGATGATGACATGTTACACGTCTTTCTACACAACCAGATTCTGCTAGACTGGGTGGACCATGCCTACACTTATGGCATAGTCTTCCTGGAACAGCAGTTTCATTCCCCCACGATGTCTATTAACATCTTCAAACAGGTCAACAATGAGTGCATGGAGCACCTCTCCAAGTATGGCACCCCTGCCGCAATCCCGCAACGGGATGGATGGCGGGAGATGACCGAAGATGACCACTATTGTCTCATGTTCAAACACCACAAGGAGAGCAATCTCCCAGTCAACCCTGAGGCCAATGGCCTCTACTACCTCATCGGAATGGACCCAAATCAGATCAATCTCTTAAACCAAACGTCAGTGCATGGTATGCTCACCACCATGCCTACTGCGATTAACATCACGCTTACTGAGCCTATGGTGGTAGATTCACCTGCAGTCGAGGGGTCAACCACCCCACTGAGGACAGAATTGGTGCCTCCTCCTCCCGTAATTAACGTCGCAACCGAGGAGGAGTCAATGGTGACAGATGTCAGGTTCCACTGAGTCGGGGGCTTTCCGGGAAAGCAATTGCCCTTACAATGCGGACTTGATCTACGGATACTCAGGTGTCTGGAACTCCGGGGCTAGAACTCCGGAGTTCAAGACGTGGACAGGGGTAATCCCGGGAGAGGGAACTTGGTCTGGGAGTTTTGGGTTTCGGGTAGTTGAGGGTAAGGTGGGGGTCGAGTCGTGAACCGGAGGTTCTAAGACGAGACTGGGTTAACAAATTAAAAGTCGCAAAGTGCGTACCAATCTTAGAGCACACGGTTATTCAAGCATGCCAGTCAAGCGTGCCAGTCAAGCGTGCCAGTCAGTGTGTACCAGTCAAGCAGAGGGCACGCAACAATTCAAGTAATCCAAGTTAATGCAGTGTAATATCAAGACTAGCGAATACAATGGGGGAACTATGCTATAAGTACTATGGGGCCAGGTCTTGGGGTTCTGGGGTGTCTGGGATGGGTTCCAGGGGTCATTGAGTAGTGGGTAGGGACTGTATACCTGGATCGCGCGTGTGGGGCACACGATTAATTGGCACGGAGGGAGCTGTGAGGTGTGATGCATGATGGCCGGAAGCAAGTCACGTGATCTGATCGTTGATCGGGGCTGATGGTGGCTGATGGTGGCCCTTGATGCACGTAATGGCGGTGTCGGTAGTCGTGATGGCAGGGTGCATCCTGTGGGGTCGGAGGGAGGGTCCCAGATGGTGTTCTGGGGGTGTCACGGGGTAGATCTGGAGGGGAGGGGTCGTGACAACAGAGACGGGCATGGTCATGGAGTCATCAGCAGATGGGTCTTAGACCCATATTTTTATTGTATAGGTAACTCTGAGTAACCCACTCGATATGTTCAAGCTGACACGCACTCCAGAGTGGCGTGTATATACAGCGGACCCAAAGGAGAGGTCACTTAATCTTGTTTTATTTTGAATGTTATACCTTTTTGCTTCTGGCATCATATGCACACCTGTCTGATAAGAGACTGCACTCTTTTGTGTTCAGACGATACAACTACATCACACATGACGCTAACATTTTGCAGCAACATGAAGCATGTATTAGCCTGTTGTTTGCACTTTGATGCATCCGTCATTCCACTCCAACTCCCTTCCTTAGACCGAGTATTCGGTCTCATTGGGGGGTATGTAATGGAGTCACACTTGTTACTAGCATCAACGACGCTATAAGCATTCATTAGAGTATTATGTAAGACAATATCTTGTATTCACTCTAGTTCTAGTCAATCCAATACTGCAGTCTGATTCAGCACTGTGTGAAACACACAAGATAGTTCTAACTTGTAACCAATGGTTACAAAAGGTCTTAGGCATATCTTTCATCATGTGAGCACAAGCCATTTGCATTATAGCTTGGTAATTTGCATGGCCTAGCCTGAGATGCCAGATTTTTAGATTGGGAGACATGTGAATTGCACAATCAACATGAAAGTCTAAGGCATATAGTTCTTTGTAAGAGAGTAACATGCTAGTCACAACAACAGTTTTAGAAGACTGCTTCATCAATTGTGTGCCTTTATTGTTGAAAGTTGTAGATACATATTCCATTCTGCTTAGCAGGCTTGCTAACAAAGAGGAGACAAACTGTAGATTCTGGTATGTATAATGCTTTTTGTACTTCAATGTGGGCACTGCCTTTAACTAATAAGTATATATTGCCTATCCCTTTTGCAGCAATAATGGATCCTCCAACTCCTCAAACTGAGCACTCTGGAATTGGTATCAGGGTGGTGAAATCAGTTGATTGGAGGAAATATGCATGGTAGCTCCCACATCAAGGTAAAAAAATGAGGTCTCAGCTAATATGGCTGCCAATGCCATGTCAGCATTGTAATTGAGATTGCATCTGCCAGATCTAAACTCCTCTTCAACTACAATCAAGGTGTCAAATTCCATCATCTCAATTTCTATCAAGGAAGCTGCTAGTAGCTCATCCAAAGCTAAAGCTACAAATTTCAGTTTGCTAACTGCTGCCCTGTGTAGCTATATATGCAGCAATGGTGTTGGGGTCCCCTTTGAAGATGAAGGCTGTGCCTCTTGCCAGTGTGACAGTAATCTTTGAGACTGCTGGCTTCTTGTCTTTTGCCTTATACTGGGCCTCAAATTTCACTATTCTTGCTGCCTGTGATTTCTCAATAGTTCTTCTAGCAATATCCCTGCTCTCCAGAATGCACCACAGCATAGTATGTTCCATGAATGACACATGCCCTTAGGCTCTACAGCTACTGCAGATTAGTTTTTCTAGTCTGTAAGCCTTCACCACCAGAACCATCACAGCCTTGGTTGATACATTCATGGACTTGTCTGCATCAATGAGTGTCTGTTCACCCTTGAGGAACTGCCAGATCTGAGCAGGGCCATATTTGATCATGCTGGCTGTGGCAGTGAGATTGTGGGATATAATTGATCTAATGTGGGTGCAGGATTTGTTAGAGAGGGAAGACAAAATTGCAATCAATTGCAACAGCTCCTTGGTGACTTTACCAGTCTCAAAATCATGGTCTATCTTATTAAAAATGGGGTCCACCATCCTTGAGAAAGACTCTGTTGCAGAACATTTCATTGTCAAAGCCTCCTGGAGCAAACAGACTTGCTGGACTAGTACTATGCTGCCATGACAGTCTTTGAGGTACTTCCACAGCTTTATTGGATCTTATTTCCCTGTGCATAGCTTCTGTTACAATGCAGACAGTGCATGCTTTATGAATGAACAGGCCAGACATTTTTTGCTAATCCAGGCCCAATGCACATTAAGGTTGTAAGTTAGATGTGGTGATGGTGGCTGATTGAAGACACAATCCCATAGTTGTGCCATAGACAGCTCAAGAATTCATATTGTAGGACTATTTGCCCTATCAACCATTATCTTTCTCTAAAGCATGACTATTTCAGACTGCAGTGACCTTCCTAACAGGTAATACAGTCAGGTTTGCTGAGCTCTTGACCCAATACATCTCAGCAATAGTTTCCAGAGTTAGGGATGTTTTCATGGGTAAAGGGGCAAACTCTGGCAAACTCTGGCCTATGTAAGCAGTCTGTTGAAGAACCTACACTTGTCTGAATAATAGCTAAAGAACCAGAGCACTTTAAAAGCTGAAAGTAATACTAATAAATAGTGTTGAAAGAATAGAAACAGTAAAGTGAGAGATTGACAGAAGAAATAAAAAAATGAATGAAAGAAAAGTGATGTAAGGAGTGAAAGAGAGAAAAAATGAAGAGTCCCCTGACAGAAGGAGCAGATCTATATGGACCAGCCAAGAGGTTTCAAAGAACTAGAAAAGGAAGAATGGGTATGGTTGGCTGAAGAAAGCAATTTACAGGATGAAACAGGCTGGCCAGATCTGGAATAAGACACTGGATGATGTGATGAGGAAATTAGGATCCACCCAGTTAAGATGCAAGGCATGTATTTATTATCAAAAGTCTAACAAGGGCACACATGCTGATTGATAAGATGGTACAGTTTGGTCAATCTAATGCTACTCCACTCACAATACTCATGGAACTAGGCCTCAAACTTAGATGAGTTAACAGATCAACTCTCTCTCAGGAAGATCTCAAGAAAATTGACCAAATGTCTTACAGACAATTAGTCAGAGGACTTTTATAGATCACAATCTCAACTAGGCCTGACATCTAGTACTCCATACAACAACTATCTCAATATCATGAATCTTGCTTGTACATTCACTAAAATATGGCAGTTCTAGTTTTATGCTATCCAAAGAGAACATGTGACCTACAATTATATCTGGGAAGAAATTTGCCCATTAGTCTCATAGGTTTTACTGACTCTGACTGAGCAAACTGTTTAGATATAAGGCAGAGTATAGGTGGCTATGCTTGGTCATTTGAATTAGGGGTGGTGTCATGTTCTACAAGGCAGAAAAAGATGGTCACAGCATCATGATGCAAGGCAGAATACATAGTGGCATTAATGATGCCAACTGTGGTTTGAAATGCTGGGTACTACATAGTGAAATGTTGTCTCCAGAATCTGGCATGCAATTTGCAGTGCTACAAGTTAGCACCTTTCCTCATGGCTATAGCTAATAGTGACCTGTCAACAGTCCCCAACAGCACATGGATGACAGCAACCAATGGCAGAACAGCTTATTGGCCATGGAAACTCTGAAACTACTTAAAATTATACGACTTGCTCACTTTTTAACCTAAGTCTTATTGGCCAGGATATTCCAGTGTATGGTCAGAAAAACTTCAACAAATGCCATAATCCAGAAGTGCTATCTCTGGTGCTAAATATTATCTCTATTTTCAATAGGCCAAGGTGTCAAGCTTTAGTATATCTAGTCTTGTCAACATCAATTCTTATATTTCTGATGGCAGTGCCTCAACAGATGACAGTGCCTAATGTTATCCTCATTTGGAACTGATCAGAATTTAGCCAAAACCACCTCCCCATAGTTGTGCTAATGTTATCTCTTCATAAGTCCTGAGTCCTTGAAGTCAATGAATAGTGAATAATAGTTGTAACTATTAAGTAGAGCTTGCATAGCAATAGCCAAAAATATTATGAGCCTAAGAAGGTAGCTTGAGTCTCCAGATTGACAAATGTTGGTCAGTCTGTATTGTCTCTTGATGCACTCAGTCTGAGCAGGAGCCTATCAGTGTTTGAGGCAGCACAGGAATGCATATGGTTGCAAATGTTGATGGAAGCTTACAACACCCAGCAAGCAGTGCTATGACACTATTATGCTCCAACAACTTAGCAATTAACTTATTGGAAGACCCACTCTTACATGCCCAAGTGAAGCATGTCAACATCAAATATCATTTCTTGTCTGAATAAGTAGCATTCAAGGAAATCAGTTATAATATATCAACACTAAAAACAATGTTGCAGATATCTTTACAAAAGCGTTATCAGCACTGAATTTCATAAGACTGCAGAAGATAATGGGTCTGAAATGAAGCCAGATTCTATGCAAGGAGGAGCAGCACTTACAGTGGGGAGGAATGTTGAGATCTGCAGCCAAAGCACTGTAAGTGAGAAATGAATGACCTTTTATATATCACATATATCACACTCATGCAGACAAAGCAAAGGATACAGTATATAATTACAGTACCCTGTAGATCACACCCTCAGTCATTGTAATACAAGCTGAAGATGAGCAGAAATTACTTATAGACTATGTACAAGATGGACTAACTGTACCACAAATTGTAATACTTACTAGTACCTGTGTTTTTTAGGTACAGAATAAAGTCATTGTAACACAGACTGAGGATCATGATACTTACTAGTATCTGTGATTTCTAGGTCCCACCAATTTGGTTTCCAATACTTTCATGTCTTCCTTGTGCAAAAGTCTCAGTTTGCCATGTGTAATGTAGTTTATTTCATTTCATCATATGACACAACCTTCTGGTAAGAGTTTTGCATGCTCAATTTCATATTAGTCCAATCTCATTTATCAGGTCAGAACATTCAATAGTACAGGTATTTGCTACATTGGCCATTATAGGATTTGGATTACTAACAAGCTCCAAGAGATGCTGGCCTTGATTCAAGAAATACTGATTGATCCTCTTCAAATGACAGGATGAGTAAATGGCAACTTCTATCAATTGACAAACAAAGTTGCAGGTGTACTTCCAATTTTCAATGAAGTGCAGATACAATCAGTAATGGGAAAATATGTACCAAATCTACATTTGAAGCAACCTCAACACTTATCATTGATGCAAGGCACTCAATCTGTGTTGCCATACTGTGCAGAACATGTTCTCTTTCATGAATTAATGACAGGAGACAGCAGATTCAATGATCCTATGAGAGGTCTGAATTGGTATTTAGCTGTTCAGCTCTGGAATAACAATGCAGAGATAAGGAATGATGTTAGGTATGTGGCAAGATTTACAAATTGATTTATTAGCTGATGAAATACATGTAGCTAGTCATACAGCTAAAAGTATATTACAATGAGACTGGAAACAAAACACAAATATCAAACAGACTAAAGCAATAACAGCTGATACTTGTCTTCCTCTCATTCACAGTGTTACAAAAGGATTCAAGATAGAGGCACTTGGAAAGATGCATGATGTAGCAGCACACCACACAAGTCCAAACCCCTTGAATAGCTTTTTGCTAACTAATTACAGCAAGAGGCTCTGAGTTCAAACTGCATTCCCCACACCTGGGCATTTTCATCCATGAAATGCTCAGTGATCAGCCACTTTAGAGGAGGTTTAGTGGATATTATAAATGATCCCTATTTGGAGCATGCATAAATACATTCCTCCCCTGATAACATGGAGGTCCAATCTTTCTCATCACAAATTTACCCTGCAATTGCAGGCAGAAGGCGATCCCCAGACAAAGTTCCACCAAGCATGCTGGGAGATGGGAAAATGGGCATCTGCCAATTGCACCACCAAAAAAAAAAAAAGATAGAGGCACCTTTAAACTCACCTGTGTCACCACCCCAGGCCCACTCTTCATTGTTCTCAGCCTCGGTTTCCTCAACCTCCATCATCCAACCTTATCTACTTCTGAGAAAGATCCAGTTGCGGGTCCATCGACAGAACGCCATGTGGAATTGGCTCTCAGACTTGCTCGCAAGTGTGCCCAGGAAAGCCTTCCTGAGAAACCATCAAGGAAGCCAAGGAAACAACGTACCTGCCGAAAGTGCGCAGTTGAGAAGTGTCCTGGAAATAATAAGGTGAGCCTCTGCAAGAACAAGTGCAGGGATTGTGGCAAAGGTAGATTGCCAAGGACGAGGAGGCAGGACTCTCGATAAAACAATGCCAAATATATAGTGCTTCCTTTTTTGTAATTTTTTTCCTTTTCTTTTTCTTTTATTTTTATTTGTCCACCCACAATCGGTATCGAGCCCGAAAGATCGGATCCGCACCAACTTGTTAATGCTGAACAAGATGCCTAAAGAATGTGTGGTGTCTCTCGAATCCCGCTTCACGGTGGCCTGCCACATACTGCGTCCTCAGATTTTTGAGGAAGAAATGGCAAGTCCGGATAGATATTGTCCGCCGCCTTCTCTGCTTATGAGGATCTATACAGCTGATTAGACTCGAGTGTGCATGGGGACGGAGGTATGGAACTTTAGACTCAAGCTCGGAGGCCAATACGATACATCGTGAGTGATTCTAAATCATCAACAAGTGATGCTGCATTCTCAATGCTCTTTAGTAACACCGGAACTTCGCCGTATGTTCGAGTCAGGTCTTTGGGCTTTACTTCCGACGGATGAAAAATTGCTTGAATCTATTATTAACATGGATTTCACTCTTGATGAGCCGATCGAGGTGCGTATTCCTATCACTATGAATGCCCCGACATAAAACGAGTTCCGCTAGACTCTATACAAGGACAGAGACTTGTTTGAATACGCCTTTGTTCCTCTGCCTGGCATGGAGGGTACTATCGTTCGCCTCGACGGTAGTGGTGGCCTGCCACATGAGCACTCCTTCCCTTATACAACCTTGCCAGTTCTACATCTACACGTACACCCACACTATGTTATGGTCGACCTGTATCAGAAGATTATGGAACATGAGCATTTCATAGACGAAATAGATAAAGACAAGGGATACAGACCATATTATTTGAAATACTTCGAATCTGATCTTTCATGTCGGGGCGCATACCGGATGTGGAAAAAATGGGACGTCCCTCCGGACTTCATTCCGAATTCGAGCTCTAATGCTCAGACAATATCGAACGGTGAACAACTAAAACTTCGTCCGGGAGCTTTTGCTTGGGACATTGATGAAGTTGGGTTACGACCTGCAGATTCCGCCACGTACATACCTGATCGTGAGGATGGAGAGGACAGCTCTGATGACCAAGAAGAATACATCGTGGACGAAGCAGACTCTGTATTCCAGACGCGGATGCGCCGCTGGGTTTCTGAAATCCAGCCTGGTCTGATTCCCCTAGAACTTCAGGCAAATCAAGTGGACGCCATAGAAGTAGATGTAGCGGAGGTATCAGAGGATCAGCCAGATATGGACACAGGATCATCGACAAGGGTTGGTTCTGTCTCGTTGAGTGTCGACAATTCAGTTCACGACATGGAGGACTCACCTCGAACCAAGTTTCTTTGGGAAGAATGAAAAAGAAGACCCGTTATGCAAATTTTTATGTGTCAATCTCTGACGAAAAAAAGCTTTAAACAAAGGAAATTTGCCTCTTTCTAAAGTCCTCTGCTTTTTGTTGCATGTTGTTACAGTCAAACCTGTCATATACCATAGCATTTGGTAAGCCAAAATCTTTGCATTATAACAGGTTATGTGTTACAGCAGAGGTTGTCAAAAAAAAACATTAGAAACCCATGTTAAAAGCATTGAATACTCTACATCATCAAACTCGAACTCAATCCTCCCTTTCTCCCTCCACTACTTCTTCCTTCTTACAACTCACACCTTAACACAATTCACGATTCACAAACACACAAACACTCCCAACCCCTGGCAAAAAGCGATAACACGCAATTAGTCGGAAATAGGAAAATCATGTATGTCACAGTGGGCGTACACGACATGTCATGTAGCGATGTATTAAATGCGGGATGAATAAGGGATGAATTGAGGGATGTATGCATGGGATGTGGAATGAGAATGAGAATGGGGTCAAGGGTAGATGGGATGGAACGTACTACAAACAAAAAGAGAGACAAAAAGAGAAAGAAAAAGAAAAAGAAACAAAAAAAACAATGTAATGGTAATGCAACCCTTGCTTCGATGCCAAATGAATTACACAGTCAATCAACGAAACCAAACCAACCAGCCTCGGAGGAAAAAAAACCTAAAGCGTCATTCATCAATCATCATTCATCGTGTCGTGTCGTGGTCGTGCGCCACGCACCACTGGTGCGTGTCGGTAGTGCACACGGCGCGTACACGGCGCCGCGCCATGCCATGGGCTCAAATGATATCAAGCACAACACCAATCCAATCCGACATCAATCACCGCCTCGCGACACGTTTCCTCTCCCTCCCCTCCTCTTCCACGACATCCATAGCATCCTGCCCCGTCTGATTCGGGCTCCCATTCGCGTGCATATTCGGGCTTACGTTCTGATTCTGCTGGTGCTGGTGTTGATGTTGACACTGGTGCTGATGCTGATACTGATGTTGATGCTGATGCTGAAACCGCGAACTACGCGTGCGGCGTCTACTAGACCCAGCACCAAGCGCACCAGGACTCCCCGTTCCCTGCCCCGTCTGCTGCGGATGTATGACAGTCGACCCATCGATAGACGGCGCAGCGGCATCAAGCATCATCATCATCGCGTGTCTCCGTTTCGCGCCGGCAGCGATGGGGATAGGTATGTCTGAGGACAGGGAGAAGGAGGTGCTGGGGTCCGTCGTGCTTGGTATGAGATCGGCCTTGGCCAGGGGCAGTGGGGCGCGGGAGCGTAGAGGTCGTTGGATGGGCCGCAGGGCGGACGGTGGGGGCGGTGAGGGTGATGAAGGCTCGGATGTTTGCGGCTGAGATGAGCGGGGTGAATTTGGGGTCGGGAGGGATAGAGGCTGGTGGAAAGTCAGGAAAAAGTGGACAATGTGGTGTAGAAGGGGGCGGGGCGGGGCGTACCTGCGTTTTTGAACGCGAGCTGACAGCCTTGAGAGGCTTGTTGTTGTCTACCTTTGGAGGAACGACGGGGACGCTTGCAGTCCTCGACTTGCCTGCCTCCTTGTCCCTCTCCCCCTCTTCCTCGTCTTCCTCCTCCTCGCGGGCTTTGATAGCCTCTAGGCGGGCCTCGGTCCAATCCATCACGCGGCCGATGGTCAAGCCGCCCTCGCCCCGGGCATGGGACGAGGCAGACACACCCTGCTGGATCATGTTGAGGAGATCCTGGCACGCAGCGACATAACCGGCGGTGTAAGCGCGCTTGGAGGTCTTCCGTGACGATTTGTAAAGGGTGGTAATACTGAGCGCTGCGGCTGAAAAAAAATGAGTGTTGAATGCTGAGAGAACAAAGAGAGAGACGGACCTCGGAAGTTGTTTGTGAGCTCCTCGGTGTTGTGTGGTGCGGTGGGGAGGGAGCTGACTAGGGTATGGAGGTTGAGAGATTCCATGGACGTGGTCAAAGAAAGAAGGACGAATCTGTCACTTGTCACGGTCGGATCGCATTCTGCGGAGCTCGGCGATGGACACACAAAGCGCGCGAGGACAATGCACGCGCCCGGGCCGCCTGGTGCAGACCCCATGACAATGTTCAGATTTAAAGGCTAGCTGCAGGGCTGCTGTCCCAAGATGAAGCGCCTCTTGCTACTCGCAGCATGTGCCGTGGCCCGCGCGCCTGCAGGACCATGGGACGCATTCAACTATGCGCCACGCTCCAAGACTGTCTATCCTGCTGCAGTCCATTCCTCCCACGGCTCAGTCACAGACGCCCAGCTGCTCGTCAACAACTCGGGCTCTGCCACGCTCTCTGGCAGCGGCTCGTGGGTCGCTCTGGACTTTGGCGTCGAGGTACTCCCAGTCCCCCGGTCCACCCTAACCTGACTCTCTCCAGGTCGGCGGTCTCATCTCCCTCGCCATCCCCACTGCCCCCGCTCCGTCCCTGGCACTGGCACTCGCTTTCACCGAGTCCCCCTCGTTCATCCGTCCCTCTGCTTCCGACGACTCCTCCTTTCCCGACGCAAGCACCACATACGACGGCGTCCTCCCTGTTCCGGCCCCGCTCGCCTCGGGTCTGTGGACACAGCCCTCCTCGTCCCTCCGCGGCGGCTTCCGCTACCTCACCATCTCCCTCCTCGCCTCCGACGCACACGCGGACGCACAGCTCACGCTCGCAAACATATCATGTGCCATCTCATTCATGCCCCACGTGTTCGATCTCCGCGCGTACTCTGGCTACTTCTACGCGCCCGACCCGGGCTTCTCTGATCCCGATTTCCTGACCAAAGGTGCGCCTTGGCTGTACCCATGCATCACGTGCTGACTTCTGTGTGCAGTATGGTACGCAGGCGCGTATACCGTCCAGACCAACACTGTCCCTCTAGACACAGGCCGCGAGGTCCCGTTCGCCTCGCGCGGGAGTACGCCAATTCCCAGTACGTTTCCCCATACTCACCACTTCACCAGCCTGGGCAAATAATGCAACCCTCGGCATCGCCGGGCCCATCATCGTCGACGGTGCCAAACGAGATCGGTACTTGTATTCCCACTAACCTTTTTTTTCTTCTCTGACATCCACGCAGTGCAGTCTGGCCAGGTCCATCACCCCTTCATGTTCCTAACAATTCTTACTGTTTCCCTAGGCGACATGGGCATCGCAGTCCCTACCCAATTCGTATCTACCAACGACCTCCTGCCCACGCGCAACGCGCTCTCCACAATGTTCGCAGCCATCAACCCCATAACAGGCGCACTCCCCGAGTCCGGGCCTCCACTCAGCCAAATGGGGTCCGACACCTACCACATGTGGACTCTCATCGGCACCTGTACGCCCCCCCCTTCTCCCCATCTCCCTTTCCCTCAACTAAACAACTCCTAGACAACTACTTCCTCTTCTCAGGCGACACGCCGTGGCTCGAAGACGTCTGGGCAAACTACACCAAAGCCCTCTCGTTCCTCGAGAACAAAGTAAACGCCTCCACGGGGCTCATCGACATCACCGGTCTCCGCGACTGGGCTCGCCTCGGCGGAGGCGGGTACAACGCCGAAGGCAACGCCATCTACTACAAAGTCCGCTTCCCCCCCCTTCCCCACACACTTACTTACCTAAGAACCCAGGTGTTAACGACCGCCACGACGCTCGCAGAGTCCCTCTCCTCCCTTGTCCTCGCAGGGCACTACGCCTCCGCCGCCTCGGCCCTCAAATCCGCTTTTAACACTGCGTTCTGGTCAGACGATCAAGGCATGTACACTGATAACCAAACTACGACACTATGCCCGCAAGACGCCAACTCGTTCTCGATCCTGTTCAACCTCACTATGTCTCCCGTGCAAGCGGGGAGAGTGAGTGAGGGGTTGAGCTTGAATTGGAACGAACGAGGCGCTGTGGCGCCTGAGTTGCCTGATACGATTAGTCCGTTTATAAGTGGTTTCGAGGTGCGTTCCTGCGTTCTGCGTGGGGAGATGGATGTTCTCACCCCTTCTGCCTTTTTCTTTTTCTTTTTCTCATACACTGTGATGGATGGTTAGGTACAAGCGCATTTCGAGTCGGGAAACGACGCGCGGGCGTTTGACCTCCTCAGACGAACGTGGGGGTACATCCTCTCCACACCCCTCTCGGTCCAAAGCACCCTCCTCGAAGGGTTCACCGCCAACGGCTCCCTCAGGTAAGTAAGCGCTAGAGTGCACCCCCCCCCCCTTTTCCCTCTTACCAATCACTCACTCCCACTCCCACTCACTCCTCCCCCCCTCACACTCCCACTCACTCACTCACTCACCTCACACCTCACAGCTACCGCTCAACAGACGGATACAACCACGACGGCGCATACACCTCACACGCACACGGGTGGTCGTCCGGGCCCACGTCCGCACTGTCGTTTTACGTCCTGGGGCTGCGCGTCGTCCAGCCCCAGGGCCGCAGGTGGGTGTTTGCGCCGCATCTTGGTGGTGCGGGTGCTGGTGGTTCTGGTGCAGGTGGGGGCGCGGGTTTGGGGAGGGCAGAGGGGGGGTTCGAGACGCCGCTTGGGTGGTTTGGTGCCGAGTGGGATGTCAGCGGCTCCAGCGCCAGCGGGGATGCAGGTGGAGGAGAGAGTGGGGCGACGACGCGATTCAGGGCACAGATCGTGACGCCCACCGAGACGCAGGGGGTGTTCAGAGTACCGAGTGGGGTACGGGGTACGCTTGAGGTTGGAGGTGTCGTTATGGGCGTCGTTCAGCCCCGCCAGGAGGTCGTGCTGATGGGCGGGTCGTGCGTGCTTTTGGTTAGGCCTGTGTGAGTCCGAAAGGAATTTTGGGACACCTCTTCTGTTTTTTTTTTTTTTATTCTTTTTGTTGGTATGAGAGAAGAAGGTCGTTGTGAGGTTATTTATATTTGTGTTTATACTTTTTTTTCAGGAAAAAGTGAGAAGGAAATGTGTAGTAAAAAAGCATTTTCCATTATCTTGAACCTTTTTCCCTCCAAATACAGGCCTCCAAAAATAGCATAACGCATTTCTTTCTCGGAATAAAGTTTAAATTTAGCTGCTGGAAAGCTACGCTATCTAGATAAGAAGTGGCTGATTTTGATTGATATCGTATTTTTTCTGCTTTGCGCTTGAGGATCCGTGCCTGGCGTTTGTCAGGAACCAGGGGAATCGCCGTGGACACCTGACTGACGCCGCCGCCGCAGAGGGAAATGGAGACTGTATGGTTACAACATATGGATCGGAAGCCGAACTCGGCATACCTCAGTCGTTGTGATACAAGACTGAGGTATGTCTCGGGACTTTATATCGTACCACGCGTAGAATAACTAGTAAACAGTAATTGTATCTTAACAGTTTGTATCAGCATGTCTTTAGGTGGTAGTCTAGCAGAGCTCGACGATCCTGTGGTGGATATTCAGAATACACCATATGATGGGGATTACGAATTGAAAGAAAGAAAAGAGGGAAGCGATGTTCCCTGGCTTATGGCCTGGCTTACGAATCCAACCAAGTTGTTCATGCGGTACGTATATCCTATTACTCCAATGATGATCCGTGATATCATATGGACGACCGGTTCGGACATCAGTACGTATCTATACTATTCCAATCAAGGTAAAGGATCCAAATCCAAAGATCTGTGATATCATATGGACGTCCGGTTCAGGCATCTGGACGCGAAGCGATGCTTGTTCGGCGTCGGGGGTCAACTGTGAATTACCGGGTGTACAGGAGGGTGTACGGGGGGATGGTGGAATGTGTATGCTATCAGCTTGGACTCAAGCATGTCTCGCCCGTGAGACGCGTTACATCTCTGTTGATGAGCTGCACCCCGCACATGCTCACTTGGAGCACAAGAAGGACGTCCGCTAGGGTTTCCTAGCTTTCTTGCAGCGCCTCATTTAATCACGAGGACGGCTAGCAATAGACCGACGTCTGTGTTTCCGCTAGTTACGTAGATATGCTGTAAGATGGAAATTGAGCCCGGGAATATGGAGGTGATTCATGCACCAGAGACCGTGCTAGCCGAGCCCTCATATCCAGGCGGATTTCGAGGTTAATGAAAGCACGTCCGGTGCAACCCCGACCATCAAAATATCTTAATTGAGTTCTACTCACTCAAAACATATTATTTTCATTAGATCCTCAGAGTTAACTCCTTTCTTTCGTTTGAACGAAGCCGATTGTCAACATGTTAAGGTTTGATTTTTTTCTGACTTGTCTGACTCATGTACCCCTTCTTTTCCTTTTTGGTTATGTGCAGCGTGTGAATGAATCATCTTATCGATTCTAGAAGTCTGATGAACGCACCTGCGTCAATCCTATAACAGTATGCAGTACGAATTGCGCTTAGTAATAGGCCTTGAAGGGTGACTTCTTCGAAGGCCTCGGAGAAGATCACCTTCATTTCTAATAATAGACCGCAGCGATCAGATGGATCTGTGTCGAAGGTAATGCCTCGTAACTTCGGATTCACTCTAAAACACTCGCGTCATACATTAAGTC
>QGOA01005684.1:0-11333 GCA_003313075.1 Termitomyces sp. MG16
CTACTGCCCACCAGAGTATTTAATATTCTGTGAAGCACCTCATTACCTCAAGCAATCAGCAAGCAATAGTGTGGATTAGAGGGAACTTTCTGAGTTACCAATAAGCCCCAGAACTACAGTAATACTTGCTACCAAGTACTACAATGCTAGTTTTTAGACCCAAATGTCAGCACTTTTGTGCTTTTGTTCCATCATATTCTCCATTGGCTATTGACTTAATTTGAGGAGTATCCTCTTTTTGGTTGATAGCTACCTCCATTAGGCTAGTACCTCCCATGGATGACCTTCCTACTATTATCACCCTTTTTATTGTACTGTTAAAACTCAGAATAGAACTGGACTTTGTTATTTCTTTTTGAAATACATTTCTTAGTTCCTCTTTCTGGTCCTAATCAGTTTGTGACAGACCCAACTCATTGTCAGTGGGCTCATGGAGCCTTACTGTGCCAAATGAGATGTCCTTGGTAGTTGACTCTGTAGGTTTTTGTAGTTCTCTCTTAGCTCTTTTAGCTTAGCAGATGTAATGTCCACCCACCTTTCTATGCCTTGAGACAAGATTAGCTTTTTATGAGCTTTGTAAGGTACAACTCAAAAAGCAGCTACTTGTGCTTGCCAAACCAACCCATCTAGTTCTGCTACAATGTAATTACCACTCTGAGTCTTGGCAATTACTATCATAGGCTCATGGAAACGTAGCAATATCTTAGCACTGAAAGAACTTTCAGTAGTCATGTTCTTGACTAGTACCAAGTCCAATGGTTTAAAATTGAAGTCTTTGATTGAGCTTTTATGCTCTTCTGCAAACTTCAATGCCCATTGGAGCTTGGCCTTCCCAACCCTCTCTCTCATCTCCTCTACATGTTGATGGTGTTTGGCTAAAGCTCTAGCACAATATCCAATCAACTCCTCAGTAGTTAGAGGTCCTTCTGGTAATTCTACCAGCCAGGTGGCCTTTGCTAGATCTAAGGGTAGAGTAGGATGAGCACCAGTGACCATGAAGTATGGTGAGCATCTAAATCTCTGTCTAATGGTTATGTGGTCACTCCACATTACATGGTAGAAGAACCAGAACCACTTGTTGTGATCCTCACAGGCTTTGAATAAAGCTTGCCTGACATTCCAATGAGGCCTTTCAATTCCACCATTAGCTGGTGAGTTGTAGGGAGAGATAGTAATGCCTCTAATCCCATACTTCTTTTCCAACCAGGCAGTGACCTGCTTGAACTGTCCAGCATTATCTGTGATGATTTCTGCAATGCAGCCCCAGCAGCAAATCACATCCTCAAATAACCATTGACCAATAGTCTTATGGTTCTCCTTTCTCAGAGGTCTACCTTCCATCTAAGAAGACAAAGCACATCTGCCATGTACTATGTATTTACAGCCATTGGAGGCTGGTGTCATATGCATGGTGTCAATATGAATTGTTTGAAAGATAGAGGAAGTATAAGTTATAGTTGGTTCTCTGTTGACTACTGTCTTTTGTCTGATGTGACAATTGTGACATTGTAGCAGTGCACATATGCACCAGTCCCCAACTCTTACCTGTTCCTTTTTCTTTTATACTTGTATTGTATATACTCTTCTCTTTGTTCTTTATTTTCTTTACTTTATTATTATTATATATAGTACAGTAATTTATGTATATATATGATATGATAAATATGATAATCATTTGTGTGGATGAACACTGATAACTGCACATACATGCACTGCTACAACAATACAAAGATAGTGATCAGGGGCAACTTCCAACTTCTCATGGACTAATGTTGTTTGCCAACTTTAACCAGAATTTCTCATATGTGGTTGCTGCACAGGGAGGGTGGTGCTGATGGTGCTGCAGCTGCATCTCTGTGGGGACATGGACAGGATACAGCATCACAAACTGCAACACATTTGGGCATGTATGTGCCCTGCTGACACTCTCTAGATGACAGCGCATGTGGTATTGTTGAAATGCTCTTCTGCATGTCACTCTTTGCACTCGTGGGTGCCACTGACCAGCCAGAGTCAAGCCCATGCAAGCTCCAGATTGTCAACACCAAGGTTTGTCTTTGCCATTGTCCAAGTTGCCTGCACTGACGGCCACAGTGCCAATCAATAATCTGCAAGTTGCTGTTCTTATTGTCCATTCTTGCTGTCAAGATGAACTACAAGACTCTCATCATTGTTCTTACTGCAGAAATCTCTCCAACATGTGTCTGCTCCATGTTATCGAGACAATCAACAACCCTAATAGTCTGTGTCCCGCTTCCCTCTATGCCTGCACTGACATTTCCCAGCAATCTGCTCCCTCTCTCCCTCTGCCAACAACTCCTACCTCACCTACCCCACCCTTCCCCATTGTCTCTCCCCACCTCCACTGGCCTGCCACCCACCAGCAATGTCCTTCTCTTCTCCACCCGCTCTCTAACCTTTGCAAATGTTGTGCACACATACAAGTCTCCCATCTTGCTCCTTTCTCTCAACTCCACCAGCACTCTGCTTGCCACCACCTCTGACAAAGGCACTATCATCTGCATCTGGAGCATTCTCACAGCCAAAACACTCTACCAGTTCCGCTGTGGCACATGCAAAGCATGTATATATTCTCTCAATTTTAACTCAATGTCTACATTCCTCGCTGTCAGCTCTGCACATGATACTGTACATATTTACTTTGGCTCCCTCTGCATTGATCTGGGAAGACCTTAAGATTCTGATACAAACGGATTATCTTCCCAAAAGATTTTTCACCATAGGTATGTATCTATTGATATCCAGTGAGTGTTCTTCTGTATAATAGATAGTGATATAAACCCCAGTCTTACGATTTCATCCAACCCTACTTCTATAACATTCAATGAGACTGTCTCTTCAGAAGCCAGAAAGCTTTCCAAGTTGAGATCTATCTATATCAAATCTGAAGTGTTGTATGGGCCCATCTTGGCAAGTGTCAAAGTCAGATATGAAACAAGCAACAAAGTCAATAGCATGTTTCAAAATGCAATCAGCAGCAATAAAAACTGACTATATCTTGGTCTATCAAAGAAAGCTGCTAGGCATGGGCAGTGGCGGCTCAGATTTTGACTCCAAGAGAAAGTCTGACTCTGAGATGGGTGAGCTGATGTTTCTTCTGGCAATGTTGGAAAGGGTGCAAGGGAGATTGGTTTCTTCTTTGGTGCTTACAAGAAATTAAAGAACAAGTTTGTTGGCATGCTTACTGGCAAACTACTGTGGTGGCAGCATTTGGATATCTCATTCCTATTGCCATTTTTGTCTACTTCTCTGTATCCCTCAATTGTTTCCAATTATGACTATACAGTCACTCAGCCACCTCAGTTTTCATGCCTGTATAAATAGATTCTTTATTTAGAAATCTCTCAGTTCTTTTTGGTGAACTGAGGATCAGTCTATTAGTTTATTTGTCTTTTGCCTTACTTATTTTACCCATCTTGTAGATTAATTATTATAAGTCTCTACAGGTTAAACAGAGTTCTTTTTGGTGAACTGAGGATCAATTACTTATAAGTCTCTACACTTTATACAGAGACCACTATATAGTCTTGTCTACTTTGTTGAGCATGTATGTTCTTTCTCTCTCTTATTGTTCCAAGATCTAGAATAGATCAAGGTTTTTTTGTGCAGCGAACTATGTGTGGGAAAAATGTCTTCAATTTTTGCTGTCATGTGACAATGTTTGTTCTTATTTCATTACTTTCTTTGAGTAAGCATGGAAATAATGTCTTTACTTTTTAATGTCATGTCATGATACTACCATTTGTCTGTATGGTTACAGATATGTATGGGAATAATATCTTCAATTTTTACTGTCATGTGATACATATGTTCATCTGTATTACTTAGTAAGCAGTAAGCATATAGTAGGTATGCATAGAAATAATGTCTTTGCTTTTTAATGTCATGTGATACCACTGTTTATCTGTACAGTTCTGTACAGTTACAGATATGCATGGGAAAATTGTTTTTAGTTTTTAACATCATGTGATACTACTGTTTGTCTGTATGGTTACTTAGTCAGCAGTAGACTAGGTATGCATGGGAATAATGTCTTCGCTTTTTAACATCATGTGATACTACCATTCGTCTGTATAGTTCTATATAGTTACAGATATGTGTGAGAAGATTGTCTTCAGTTTTTAACATCATGTGATACTACTATTTGTCTGTACAGCTACTTAGTCAGCAGTAGACTAGGTATGTATGGGAATAATGTCTTTGCTTTTTAACATCATGTGATAACTGTTGGTCTGTATATTACTTAGTCAGCAGTAGACTAGGTATGCATAGGAATAATATCTTTGCTTTTTGATGTCATGTGATACTACTATTTGTCTGTATGTTACTTAGTCAGCAGTAGACTAGGTATGTGTGGGAATAATGTCTTTGCTTTTTAATGTCATGTGATGCTACTGTTTGTCTGTATGGTTACTTAGTCAGCAGAAGATTAGGTATGCATGGGAATCATGTCTTTGCTTTTTAACATCATGTGATACTACGTTTGTCTGTATGGTTCTGTATGATTACAGATATGCGTAGGAAGATTGTCTTCAGTTTTTGCTGTCATTTGATCCATATTGATATTTGATATTTATCTATGCTAGAATTTAGCTACAGCAGTTGCATCTGTTTTACCATGGTATCTGCACCCACTTGGTTCATAATGTTGCAATCACTCAAGGTTTTATTTGGCTGACATTCCTTGCCAGGTGCATTGCATGTCCAGTTGACCCATAGATCCAGCGGTATCTGTCAAATAGACATATCTTGTTGAGTAATTGTGAGTATTTCTATGTCCTGCCTGGTACAAGCATGACAAGATACAAACAATGTTAGATCACAGACAATAGCCGCCACATGAAAAATCATATATCAGAGCAGGTACATGCATTACAATTTATAGTTCCTTGGTTGCCTTTCATGGAGAGCAAGCCCTGAATATCAGGGCTGAGATACTCCTCAAAAGATTTGGCATATTGCCACTATCCGATGAACGTATATTGTTACTTGATAAGTTTCTTTATCTTGCATACTAGAGAATGACAACAAATCATTGATTTAATAGATTATGGCAATTACTGAATTCATTACAACTGATCATTAATGTGCCCTGGCTTAACATGGAGCAACAACAGCCTATGCTCAAAGCTTAATATCCTTATTCAGATTCTTCTGAGAGTGATTTGGATTCCTATATTAATTACTTCATATGCTGACTCTGAATCATAGGCATCTTCTCATAGTTGTCCACAAAAAACTGTCCCAATGAGTGAATATTTTAAAATGGCTATTGCTCCATCAGTTTTTATCTTGATTACATAAGTCTAGGCTCATTTTGTAGCTGTGATGCCATAGTATTTCACATGATTTAATCAGGATTTTAGGTACTTCTCATCCTTCATGCCAATGTCATCTTTCAAAAAGTATGAAACATTGGGACAGTTTTTTGAGCCACTGTAAGTAGTTCACTCCCTGGGAACCACCAAGCCTTTGCCTATCAATTGCCTTCCAATAAGAGGTGCTCAATAAACTCTAGCCTAAGTGATTCACTGTCACAACCCCTCCCCTCCAGAACCTCCCTGGGACATCCCCAGAGCCCCATCCAGGAGCCTCTCTCATCAACCCCACAACGTGCCCCGCCCCCACAGCTGCTGATGCTGCCATCAACCAGTGCCCCCAGCAACCCCGCATCACGGACTCTGGGATCAACCGCCATCAACGATTGGATCACGCATCACACATCACAGCTCCCTTTGCGCCAATTTATTGTGCGCCCCACATGCGCGATCCAGGTATACAGTCCCTGTTTGCTACTCAATGCCTCCCAGAACCCATCCCAGACACCCCAGAACCCTGGAACCCTGAGACCTGGCCCCGTAGTACTTATAGCATAGTTCCCTGTTGTATTCGCTAGTCTTGATATTAACTTCAATTGCCCCATGCCCCTTTGCTTGACTGGTATGCTCTGACTGGCACGCTTGAACAACTGCATGCTCTAAGTTTGGTACGTATGTACTTTGCGACTTGTAACTTGTTAACCTGGTCTCGTCTTAGAACCTCCGGTTCCCGACTCAACTCCCACCTAACCCTCAGCTCCTAAAACCCAAAACCCCCGGATCGAGTTCCCTCTCCTAGGATTACCCCTGTCCACGTCTTTAACCCCAGAGTCCTAGCCCCAGAGTCCCAGACACCCAAGTATCCAATGTCTTAACACATTCCAGGCTGTCAGGTTCCGCTGAGTCGGGGGCTTTCCGGGAAAGCAATTGCCCTTACAATGTGGACTTGACCCACGGATACTCGGGTGTCTGGAACTCCGGGGCTAGGACTCCAGGGTTCAAGACGTGGACAGGGAAATCCCGGGAGAGGGGACTTAGTCCAGAGGTTTTCGGTGGTGGGTAACTGGGGAGTTCAGGTGGGGGTCGAGTCGTGAACCGGAGGTTCTAAGACGAGACCAAGTTAGTAAGTTAAAGTCGCGAAGTGCGTACCAGTCTTAGAGCACGCAAATATCCAAGCGTGCCAGTCAAGCGTGCCAGTCAATGCGTACCAGTCAAATAGAGGGCACGCAACAATCCAAGTAATGCAAAGTAGCAGTGTATGTAATATCAAGACTAGCGAATACAACAGGGAACTACGCTATAAGTACTATGGGACCAGGTCTCGGGATTCCGGGGTGTCTGGGATGGGTTCCGGGAGTCATTGAGTAGTGGGCAGGGACTGTATACCTGGATTGCGCGTGTGGGGCACGCGATCAATTGGTGCGGAGGGAGTTGTGATGCGTGATGCGTGATGGCCGGGAACGAGTCGCGTGATCCAATCGTTGATTGGGGCTGGTGGTGGCTGATGGCGGTCCTTGATGCGCATGATGGCGGTGTTGGCGGTCATGATGGCGGGGCATGTCCTGTGGGGTCGGAGGGAGGGTCCCGGATGGTGTCCTGGGGGTGTCCCAGGGTGGGCCCAGAGGGGAGGGGTCGTGACACGGGCGAAGCCACTCACGTTTCAGATCGACAGCTCCTGGGTGGCCTTCGCCACCTTGTATCTCCAGGAGATCACCTTCGATCACTACATGGCCCTCATCCAGTTCAACTCCAACAACCCGGCGCTCTCCTGCTGGCAAGCCTTTGTCGACGAGTTCTCCAGGAAGTTTGGGATCTACAACACCATGGCCGAGGCCAAGGACAATCTCTTCAACCTCCGGATGCACTCTGAAGAATGCTTCACCACCTTCATCGTACTTGTTGAGAAGGAAGCTTACAAGACAGGTTGGAATTACAGCGCCCTCTGGTACGCCCTCCGCTGCGCACTGCCGCAACATGTCATGACCCGTCCCATCCTCCAACCACCCCCCACAGAAGCCCTGACACCCCGCCCTTGTCATCTGGTCAGATGACCAACACCGGCACCCACCCAAAGCTCCGGGCACACCCTTCATCCTAACCAATCCCTGATGAACCCTGACCAGCCCCCAATGGGCCCCAACCCAGTCCCCCCAGCACCACACCTGCACCCAAACAATACGCCACACAGGACTCGCACCCAGGCAATACGACGCAGAGGACCGACCACACAGGGCCCAGTCTGAAACCCACCCGGATGCCCCGGACCTTAACCAATGCAGGTATATAGCTGGTAGTCCACGACCCGTTACAGTAGTCTTGATATTGCTATAAACACGTCTCTATACTCTCTTGTCTACTTCGTACTTCCTCTCAATCTATCTCTCTTATCCTCTCAAGTCTCTCGGCCTTCTAAAAGTCTCACTTCAATTCTAACTCAGTCTCCTGGTCTTAGTCTCTTTCCCTGATTACCCCTTCCCTCCTCCACCCTAACAAGGCTCCGCCTTCTTCCGTCCCTGTATTTCAGACTTAGCCTGGGATCCTGCTCCACCTCTCCCTACAAACTCTGGCGCTCCATAGCCACCCCACACCCCACCCAAAGCCCTGTAACTTGTTCTCTGTTACCTGGAGACCCTCCATAGACTTCGAGTCTGCCTAGTAAGGACCTGCTTGCCCCCAGAGGCCCCCATTGTCAGCGGAACCTGACACAACATATCAAGGATGTCCTCCAACTTGCCCCGAAACAACCCTCCTACAATGGATACAAGGCCCTTGTCATGCAGATTGACCAACACTACTGGGAAGACTGCAGCAAGTATTCAAACTCCTGTGCCCCCTGGAACCCTAGGGGAGGACCCTCATGGCCCTCCGGTGAACCACCCAACCTCCAAAATCAAAATCCTGGTCCCTCTGCGTTTCCTGGCAGCCAACTCCTGGTGAGTCATGGCTCACCCAATACTAACCCTGGCAGCGGCGCCCACCCCCAGGCCCAACTCAATGCCGCCATGCCACCAACGACCCAGGTGATGTGCCAAGCCCCAAGGAACCCCCAGAAGACCCCAAAGATCCTGACCTTGCCAACAAACAGGACAAAGAGGCCTGGAGGGCCAACCAGCTCCAGAAAAAGGGACGACCCTGGATCGAGGTTCCGAAGAATGTGCAGGAACGACGGAGAAGAGAAGGTGTTTGCATACTCTGCGGTGAGAAAGACCATTTCATCTCTGAGTGCCCCCAATGACAGGTTATGAGATGCGCTACCTGGACCTTTGAAGGGGAAGATGCCACCTATGAGTATTTGGAAAACGACCCGGCAATTTAGACCTGGAAGATGCCCTAAATCATGGAATTGACCCCGACGTCTTCTCCGTCCTGGTCTCCCATCTTTGTTCCATGACACTCACACAGGACACCCTCACGGCTTACCTACCCTCCCACTCCTCGCACTCTCTCCTCCTCAAAACCTGCTTCACCCCCTCCGGAATCCCCCTGAACACCCTCGTCGACAGTGGTGCCACAGACAACTTCATTGACAAGGCATGGTCTACCTTAGCCCTAGAACCCGCTCAGCGACTCCCAGTCCTGGTGCGACTCTGCCTCTTCAATGGAGATGCCTCTACAGCGGGGGATATCACTCATTCCGTGTGTATGCCCATATCTTTGCCAACAAACAGACTCACACCCTCTGGATATTGATAACCAAACTCCATCCCTCCACACCCTTGGTCTTAGGGCTCTCATGGCTCTGGGACACCAACCCCCACATCAACTGGTGACATCTCACCCTTTGCCTGACCCAGGAACCAATGCCCAACGACCAGCAACTCCCCTTCAACATCCCCCACTCTCTGGGCCTGACCCTGAAGGATCCCCTGGACGGGCCCCCACTGCCCCCTGGACTCCGATCCCGCTCGTCCCAATCCTTCATCATCAATGCAAGGTTGGACGGCGCCCCAGGACCAATATCGGCCCTCATCAACAGCAGAGCCACCAGAGTTTTCATCAGCGATGCCCTTGACCTTCCCCACGACTCTCTCGACCAGCCCCTCCACCTGCAATGCCTCAATGGCACCTCCTTCTCCTCCAGCCCCATCCAGAGGTCTTACTCGGGATGCGTGATCCTGGACAACAACTACAAATTCACCTCCAACTTCCTGGTCACGCAACTTCATGGGTCAACCCTGATGGTGCTGAGACTACCCTGGCTATGTGACACGAACCCTGATATCGATTGGAGGATGCTCACCATGACCTGCCTGGGACCTGAAGACCACCCCTTGACCGCTATGCACCTCTGAGCCCTAGAGAGCGACTTGATGCCCGACACCCCCAGGGCAGCAGCCGTGCCCTCCACCCATACGCCACCAACACCCGTCCAAACCCGCAAGGCCCCTGATCAACCCCCAAACATTCCTCGAAACAGGTACAAAGGGCCGAACTACCCAGGCCAGTCTCAGACACGTGTCAAACCTGCTCCAGCCTGCAAATCCACGACTCCAATGGACCCAAATGCACTTGACATTAGGATGATTGGAGCCGTCCCCTTTGCTCGCCTCATGAAGGACGGAACCCCCACGTTTCAGCTACACACCTTGCCATCTCTCCTGGAAGAACACCTATGAGGGGACGCTATTTCTCCGGAAAAGAAAACTGAGGAACAGATCCTCCAAGAAGTAGTTCCCCTGGAGTGTCACAAGTTCGCTGATGTATTCTCCAAAGGAGACACTAAGGAGATTCCCCCTCACTGCCCCTATGACCATATGATCAACCTCAAGGAAGGAGCTGCCCCCTCTTTTGGCAAGGTATACAACATGTCGGAAGTTGAACTCCGGGCCCTCAAGGACTACCTCGATGAAATGCTCAGGAAGGGATTTATCTGACCCTCCACCTCTGCTGCTAGAGCCCTGGTTTTATTTGCCAAAAAGAAGGATGGTTCGCTCTGACTCTGCGTCAACTACTGGGGACTCAACAAGATCACCAAGAAGAACCACTACCCGCTTCCGCTCATTGGCGACCTGGTCAATTGACTCCACAGTTTCAAGGTTTACACAAAAACTGACCTCCGCTCTGGCTACAACAATGTCTGCATCACCCCAGGACATGAGTGGAAAACCACGTTCCGCACACGGTATGGTCTGTTTGAATACCTTGTGATGCCTTTTGGAATGACTAACTCCCCCGCCACATTCCAATACTTCATGAATGACATCTTTGACAACATGAGCAATGTCTTTGTAATCGTCTACCTAGACGACATCATCATCTACTCCGACTTGAGGGAGGACCACCAGAAACATGTCCGGCAAGTCCTTGAACGTCCCTGGGAGCACAACCTCCATGCCAAACCCAAGAAGTGTTCATTTGACATGGAAGAGGTTGAGTATCTCAGCGTTATCGTATCCCTAAATGGCATTCGCATGGACCCCCACAAGGTCGAGGCTATCGTCAACTGGCCGCAACCTCAGAACGTCAAGGAAGTACAATCCTTCCTGGGTTTTGCTAACTTTTACCGGAGGTTCATAGACAACTACTCTGGTATCACAAAACCCCTCAACCAGTTCACGTGCAAGGATGTTCCCTGGAACTGGGACAGAAAGTGCCAGAGTGTCTTTAACTTGCTCAAGGAGGCTTTCACAGCAGCCCCTGTACTCCAGCACTATGACCCCGCCCTCCCAATCATCCTGGAATGCGATGCCTCCAACTATGCCATCACCGGGATTCTCTTGCAGATGGGATCCGATGGTGGGGAACCCTGGCCAGTCACCTTCTACACCTGGTCTATGATTGACGCCAAGCTCAACTATGACATCTACAACAAGGAGCTCCTCGCCATCATCAAAGCCTTCAAACAATGGCGAGCCTACCTTGAGGGAGCCTGGCACTGGATCCAGGTCTACTCGGATCACAACAACCTGCAGTACTTCACCACGACCAAGCAACTTAGTCGACGACAGGCCCGATGGTCCGAGATCCTCTTGGAGTATGACTTCACGATCCAGT
>QGOA01005686.1:0-16557 GCA_003313075.1 Termitomyces sp. MG16
TCAAGCTCTTCAAAAGGCGTTCAAGAGAGGGAGGTTTATCAAGAGTAGTAATGGGAAATATAGGCTTAATGCAACATGGGAAGGGGGCGCTGTGAGTTCTACTCCTTCACTTTTATTGAACAATTTTTTTAAATCTCGGATTAGACATCAAGACGAACGACAAGACGTCCACAAACTCAAAATCCCACATCAGCTTCCCCTGCACCCCCGTCTCCCTTTACACACGCACCGCTTGTCCATCACAATCAGCCATCTCAGGCTCCTGCGTTCCAGACACAACCATATGGTTATCCATTCCAACAACCGCCGCAGGGTTTCCCAGGTCATGCACGACCTGGACAAACACAAACTACACCGGTGGCCTCTACCTCAGCCACCACGGCCACGACTACAACTTCCGATGCCAGCCAAGCGACCTCTGTACAGGATGCGTGGGAGGCGGCACAAAACATTCTGAAGGCCATCAATTTCGATACGTTATTGTCTTTACCCGAGGAAGAATCAAGCAATGTAGAACCGAATCAGCCTTCCGTTGGACCCAGCACTGTCGCTCCACCCTCTACCAGTGGACCGTCGGCATCGGACGTACCGCATAACACAGCAGACACCACCGGCGCAGTGACCGACACGGAGGACTATTCTGCTGGTCGGGCAGAGCTTCAGGCGCATCTGGCACTGCTGGCTGCTCAATTGGCTGAGCTTTCACAGGAAGATGAAGGCGATCCTGTCATACATTACCCCGTTGTCACGTCTCCTTCAGCTCCTCCCCCTTCTGCCGATACTTGGATGACAGCCGTCGCCCCACCTGTCACAGCATCTCTTGTACCTCCCATGGCAAGCATCCCACTCCCACTTCCACTTCCACCTCCACCCCAACCCCAATCACAATCCCAATCACAAACTCACTATGCTATGCCTTTGTATACGACCCCGGCAGATTTGGAAACAGCTCAGCAACATGCACCTCCGATACCAATGCCAACCGCTCCGCCCGCGCCCCTGCCACCCCCAGTGGAAGCCATACCAGCGGAGGAAGAGGAAGACAGTGATGATGATGATGATATGGAGGCGGTGATATAATTACAGCATATGTGTATTTTTTTTTATACTTCAGGATCAATGCTATCGCTTTCTTGCATGTCATTAGATAGATGTTGATACTAAACTTTGCTCAGGAGGATCAGGCGAAGTGCCCATATTACGTTCAAGTGATCAATTTTGTAGCAATCCATTAGACTACAACTCTCACTCATTGACTCACCATACTTCGGTTAGATAACTCCAAGGACTTGTTTGATACAAACAACTTCTGATTGTTTTATCAACAAGGCTACTGGTCGGACGCGTATATATGTCTCTTTCAAAAGCTCACGATACGTGACCCGCTAGGCAAGGAGATACTGTTCGAAATGGAAAGATTGTACCCTCTTTATGTGAGTCCAGGCAAGAAACATTAGATGGATGATTCAGGCCTCAGGCTAGCAGGGACACCAGACCGAGAACGAATGACAATGTTAGCGCGATGCGAAGTGTTCGGACAAGTCCGACGACCGGCTTCAGATATTTTACTGAGCCCAATCGAAAAATGTTTTTGCGAGGCATGGCACGTTTCGACGGAGCACCCAGCAATCATGAGAACTAGTCTAATGCATCTAACATCCAGTGGAACAGGAGACATGACCAATGAAAGGGAGTTTTTTAGTCCATGCAAATCGGAAAACTTCTGACTTCTAAAAAAAAGTAGGAAAGAAGGTGTGCACTTTTCAGAAGGAAAGAAAAAACAGATTACCCGAACTCAAGTCCGAGTCCAGAATGTGATTACAGAAGATCCTAATTACATGCATACAGGTGTGACTATATAATTCGTATTAAAGATTACGTCATTACTACCGTTCTTGTCCATTGTTTCAAAGTCTTGCAGTTACCAAAGATTCTCTGACTTCGGGAATTTCATTTCTCCATCGGACTCCCGAGAGTGCTGCTACTTTCATGGACATCGTACGAACGGATTGTACTTCTTTCAATGTTGCCCCTCCTCGTTGAGCGCCGTCAAGGTGCCATTTGATCTGCCGAGGATTGTCGGTTGCTGAGAGGGGATTGAGAAGATCAACAAAGAAATAACATGGACCAATTCTTACCTGTGAGGGCCGCGATCATAGTATATGATGTCTCCAGTGGTGACAAGATCTCGGTAAAGCCATAATTTACACCGTAAATGATACTTTTATTGAACCAACCTGTTCTTCAGTAAGCGATGCACCTTGAAGAGAGCGCATGGAACTCACCCAGGTCTGGGTAGATGTTATTCATCAAGTCCTGTATCGAATCGGCTGTCTCGCCGTAAATCCTCTGGAACAAGGCTTTACCGATCTTTTCGTGCTCTTCAATAGGCGTTTCCATACGCCTGGCCAAAACAGCCACTGTTCAGAGATATCCGAATTGCTGCATTGAAAAGGACTTACCGCATCATTCTAGTGTCACGAAGCTCCTCGGGCATGACCTCATGCAAGGCAGTAAGGCCGTTAATTGACTATAGGAGATTGCATAGTGTGAGTAAATTATCAGTTGTTTTGAATCAATGACATACCCTAGCAAATCCAGCAGTCAGTCCAGCCTTGAACAGGGCATCCCGAACTTTCCGAGCCAGCAGACGGTGATCTTCAATGTTGTTGCTCTCTCTCTTGAGATCGTTCAATGCGTGTTGAAAGACTCGGGGAACTTCTTCAGGCCTGTTGCTTGCACAGAATGCTACGCTGGCGACAATGTACCATGGATTAGCATCTGCAGGTAATGTGAGGTTTATGACGCATGATTATATGGAATGTTTGTAGTTGACTCACGGCGGGACAGATTTGTTCGAGGATAGAGTGATTTCAAGTGGCGAAGAAGGGAGGGCGTTGCAAGAGCAGACATATCTGAGTTTCTCTGACCTGAATTGGCTCATACACAGGGCTTTTATCTGGACAATGTTTGGTCCGCGATGACTCAACCTCGTGCCAATGAAACAGTAATAAATGGAGAAGGGCGTCAAACAAGAGAGGAATTGTATTGGTATAGTCTATGACTCCCCCTTCTGGAGCATCAAATGCTGTTGACCATGTCCGATCCGTACAATGCGTACATCGAAACTTGCTTCAAATGTGTTGCCTTTCTGGGTGTGAGCCAGGCCGCCATCCAAACTTTAGACCGTTGTTTACATTTGATGCTTCAACATAAGCGATTCTGACAGAACTTATTCTCTCGACAATATGAGACTTTTCCTTGCGTGCTATCTATCCACTGCAATTATGAAAGATTCCTTGATTTTCGGACCTTCGTTGCTCCACTTGATTGTGGTAGCTCCGGCCAGCAAGTTATAAAATTCTGGTTGTGATATAAGCTTCAAGCCGTTAGCCAGACAAGCCAGGCCAGGAGGAGGCAGTTTGTCAAGGCCCTGGAATAACTTTGACCACCATAGTGACAAGCCATCACTGGCAGTTCAGGTCCCACCGCATCTTTCACAGGATAAAAATCCCATTCGGAAGTAAATGAGTATCACAACACGATGGCATGTGTAGAATGATATATCGGGAGTAAAATATGGACCCTAGTTTTCTTGACTCACACCCACACCAGTGTAATTCTCCTTTGGACAATCTGACGGCAACCTGCTTGTGAGGTCAAAGCTCATTTGGTTACGCAAATATGTGATTTTGATGGGATACCCAGACCTGAGTTATTCTGAATTGGGGCAACTTTAGATGTGTACTATTTGGAGGTTGACGTCAATTAACCAGCGCGTATGAGAAGCGTAAATGGCGTCTAGACAGCGTAACCTAAGATGACAGGATGAAGCAAAGTATAAATTAAGAAGGCGTGGCTGTGCGCCCACGGCGATGCAAATCGTGCGTTCCGGTCATACAAGCGCTAACTGAGCAATGAGCAGTAAGCGGCCCCGGGTTGAGATCTGTATCGGAGGTAAAATCCATTGTCCGCGCGTTGCGTATGAAGTTGGAAGCTCAAGGTGTAACGGCAGATGTTTTAAAATCAATTGCAAGTGCTGTGGACATACTGTTTCATTCAGTTTTCCCATGCATCATATGGACCTCCTAGTTTCAGATATCGATATGTGCCGTCATTCATTTACTGCGATCATTATTGTGCGTAATGAAGGAAGGAGATGAACCTAATCTGGTGGAATAACATCCAAACCATCTCCTAATTCTTTCATTTTTGTCAAGTCTTTCTCTTGCAAACCCACGATCCCATTTTTAGTAACCCCGTTATCCGTAAGAGTGCCATCCTTATCGAGCTTAGTCTTCTGGCAATTGCATGACTGAAGGATTGAATGGATACGGTCTGAATCCTTTAACAAAGCCAAAGCCCTGTCCGAAGCTATGAATTTTGACACAGATCGGCTCGCCGTCACGATCGGCCCGGCGATAATGATGCCGTGGACAAGTACTGCAACACCATCGCTCTCTATTCCGTTACAGAGCCTTTTCTTTTTTCTGTAAAAATTATGAGTTGATTATGTGCTAGGTCGAGAGAAAGGCGGCTCTTACTCAATGGTCAGTTTCGAACAGCCTGCGCGGGTAATCAATTGTTTGAGGGTGGACACTGGATCCCATACAAGAGATGGAGATAAAACAGATAGAATCGCTTCCATAACAAGTTCAGCGACGGCAGCGGCTTTTTCATAATTATAGGCAGAATCAACAAGTACAGCTCCCATTATACTTTCGAAGCCGTCGCTGAGAGCTTTTGGCGGATCATACTTCCATCCTTGTTCAACAATCTCTTCGCTTGTTGTAGATTGCAGAAGGGGAACGTATGAATCAATTGCCTCTGTCAAGTCCACACTGTTGATAAGCAAGATGTGATGTAGATTTAAACGTCGAATGGCAAGATATGCCAACGATGGGGAGCAAACTGCCTTTGCTTTTGGTAATGATAATTGGTGAGAAGTTGCGTTGGGGAACTTTTTATAGAGATAGTCGAGGACAACCAGATCCAATAGAGCTGTATGGGTATGACGAGAGTAAAGCGACGAGAGGGTATATCATTACAATGAAAACTCACCATCGCCAAGAAATTCTAGACGCTGATAGGGAGGACCTCCTGAGGTTGAACAGATTGAGGGATGAGTTACAGCTTCTACCAGAAGTTCGGGTCGATGGAAGGTATAACCAAGGCGATCTTCTAAATCAAGAAAGTACTGTGCGACTGTACCAGCCACTGGAGGCCGACTGTATCGTAAGGACCACGGGGTAGGGCCGCCGAAGGAAAGGCGAAGCGATGTGCCTGTGCGAAGGGCCATGGGGATACCACCGGTCAAGAAACTCGAGCCGAGAATGGCCTCCATGCAGTCCTGTAAACTTCGACGAGGATATCGCCGAGACACGTGCCTGTTCGCCGATGGATTCAACGACTTGTTGACACTCTCCAGATACCTCCATGTGCGAACGTTATGGTGCTCACTTGTTATATATGCCTCGAGTCCGATGTCCTTCGCACGAGCAAGCAGGAAACGGTTAGAAATAGAACTCGTCCTAAGGATGGATAATTGGCCTTCATGACAATGAGGGTACTTATTATATAGATGGACGGCGGTACATAGCTTTAGAACAGCATCACCTAAAGTTTCAAGTCGCTGATTACTGTAATCCATGTCAGCGCAAGGCAGAGTGAGAGCTTCGACAAGGAGGTCCTCCCTAATTGGCGGAAGACCAAGTTCAAAGCAAGCGCGGTGAGCGCGATAGATGCCACTGATTCGATAACATAAAGCGGGAAGGACTTCGAAGGCTCTACGGACATGAGGCGACATAGTAAACCACCGAAATGAGTCTCGTGGCGCAACGAGGCCGTCGGGTACTGTTTGCACCATATTTGCGGTGCTTGTTGTCTCAGGATGAAGAGTATATATGCCGTTGGGAGAACGAGGAATCAAGTGTGCTTCCACTAATGGGCCATCTTTAGGAACACGCGCAGCCCACTTCCTCCTTGTCCATTTCTGGACAAAATACTCGTAGTAACTTCGATAACCTGCTTCGCGTGAACCCGGCGGTGGTTGTGACATGGGTGTCAGGTCATTACGGATATTGTGAAGCAGATAAGGCCTGCCGAACTGGTTTGCATTCATAATTATGAGGTTGTCAAAGTCATCCTCAGTGATGACGCTCCAATCGGAAGACCCACGAGGACCTGCAACTAGTGATTCCATGGCATCAAAGTCAACCTCACAAGATGCAGCGAGAGGGACAAGAAACAGGCTTGTGGGAAGGGTGAATGGTCGTGCCGTGATGCGTAGCCATATGCCCAACCTCGTGAATTCTAGCATTAGTCTTCTTCTGTGCAATTCATCTTCTTCGCTTTCAAAAACCATTGGTCGACCTTGTCTTGTCTCTACAAGCTGACCGCAGACAATAATGACAGGCGGTAGCTTGGTTCCAGTTACAAGACCAGCGGCAAGTCGATTGTCGATATAAACAGGATGAAGCCACAGACTGCGTCCTGTGGTCCAAGGATCATGAACAAGGACATCCAACATGACGGGAACCTGCGAGACATCAGTGATAGGACGACCGTCTGCATCCTCGGTTTCTTTCCCTTTGGAACCGGAGACAGGTAAGAGGAAGTCGTCAAAAACGTTGAGCTCGTGCAATCGCTTGACGGCCATGAAAGCAGCAGCACGCCTCGCCTCCTTCTTTGAACGTCGAGGTGGTCCATTGAAGGTGAGATCATTGGGTGTAAGAGGGATAGTGGATGGTAAGACGAGTGTGGTTTCGAAGTCACCTATATACTTCGGAGGCGTAAAGGAATCTTTGGGAAGGAGAGAGAAGAGGCGATTGAGAAGCGACATGGAGTTATCGTAGGTGAGGACTGCCCCGGTCGAGCTTACAACGTATCTCTCACGCTCCGCAAGGTCTGCAGGTCCAGCGTCATCATCCTCAGAATCGTCTTCACGTGAGTTATCTTCTAATGAATGACGAGACCGGTAAATTTCGTTGATCTCTGGTTCAACAGTTTTTAACATCTGATATCGAGAGATATTTGCGTTGTCGCCTTTTTGTACCATCACGATGAACGTTGAGGCTTTGTTTCTAGTCCGACCGCGAGACTGGACGTATCCTACCATGTGGGCCAGTGGGTCAAAGCGTATGACAAGGTCGCATGCCTGCGCAGTAAGTATAATCATACCATATAGTGGCATGAAGAACGAAAAATATCATACCGGAAAGTCAAGTCCCTCTTCAGCTACTGAAGTTGCGATTACTAGAAATGATTGTAAAAATTAGCGGTCTTTCCACGCGAGAAACTTACAGAGATCGATATCGCCACGACGAAATGACTCCGCAAAATTCTTGTGTCCAGCAGGGGTTGGTTTTCCAATCCCGTCGCTATTGACGCCTTGTCCCATCAGTGCACCGCAACGAAGAAGGCCTTTGATCCCTGGAAGCATAGGCAGAATCTGAGCCAGATAGGTAGCTGTCTGTCGTTGCTCCACGAATACAATTCCCTGAAAACCAGGCTTATGGTAAGCAAGAAGCAGCTCCACCAAGGTTCGTATTTTCGGAGTACACCATGTTAAAGGAACAGTGCTGGCCGTGAGAGCATCCATTGAAAGCAATTCTTTGAAACCAACATGAATTTGTTGAATCTGCCAGAAATCAGCAGGTAGCGGCTTCACTTCTTTCGATGGCAGGCCGATCTCGGCAGAAAGTTGTGTTGATTGTACGTTGCTCATATATAGATCGTGGATATAGGGGATGTGGCGTTCTAGTTCACCGTGCAGAAAGAGTGAAGCTGCGTATGGCCCTAAGTCGTAGTAGGTTGAATAATATCGTGTCTCTAGTACATTCCAGGGTATCTCAAGTTCTTCCCAGATATTTCTTTCAAATACTTGGAGATAGTCCCACAACGTCGGTGAAGGAAAATCGAGATATGAATCTTCGGGGGATGGGTATTGTTTAATTATCTATTGCGAAAAATGAATCTCAACCTTAAAGATGTCGATGGACCTACTTCGACTGGTTTTGATGAGTGTTCTTGTAGCTCATCGAGGTGGGCACGAACACCGATGACTTTGCAATCCATATTGGCTTCAAGGGTATTCAAAGATCCTATTGGGTCCTTGGGGTTCCATATAGGTGAGGCTGTCATCCCGAAAATCTTCGGACGGCGAGCGGTTGCAGGTGTTTGAAAGTATTCGCGCATAATACCGTTATAAGGGTGGTTTTTCCGGGCATGATGACATTCATCAAAGACCAGTAAGGATACCCTGTCGATACTCCAGATAGAGTGAGTCAGAATGTTGAGGAAAATCTGGGCTACAAAGAACTATCAGTGCATGAAGATCACCGGAGAAGAGAATTAGTACCGGTCATCACGAAAACATCATGGCTGTCAAACCGCTTCTTCCATTGAGCTCTGTCCGCTAAATCTATGTCAAGGGCTCCATGCAGCTTGATTACTCGTAGAGGAGTGTTTTGGGCGATAAAATTCCCTTGTTGTTCTACCAGAGCAACTTTGGGAACGAGAAAAATGACAACTCTGTCCTTTGAAGTTTCCAAAGCAGATATCCAGCGAATGAGCAAGAGACCAATGAACGTCTTGCCAGATCCAGTATCCAACGCAGCGATGATATTCCCTAAGCATCCTTATAGCCAAGAATCTTCACTGGTGATACAGATACAACATCACCCTCACCTGTTTGAGCCTGTGCAAACACTTCTTCCTGATATCGACGAGGTAGCAATTTTTCTGAATACTCCATTACAGACGGAAGAAAGAAAGTCGTAAAATTATGGTCTCAAGTTAGGGATTAGAGTCATGCCAGTGGTTGCTACTGGTGATAGAACCAGATCATAAAGCAACTCTTGCAGACCGTGTCCAGAAGCAACTAAATACTCCTACATAACCAAAAGGAGCCTCGCGTCTGTCAAAGAAGGATCACGTGCAATATTATAGACCACCTCCGACAAAAAAGGAACCAGTCCAGAATGTCTTTGCCTTTTTTTCGCCTGACCGTCTTTGCTCGACGGCAACTCCTACGCCATAATGGGCCGCTTTCCAGCCGCCAAATACCTTTTGGCACTCGCACCTATGCATCTGTGAAGAAACAGGCCAAGTCCACCTCAAACCTCGTCCCTGGCTCCCGGCAACCCATAACCGATCCTGCGGCCCAGGAAGAGTATTCCAAAGCCGAATCCGCCATGAAAGCCGCCGTAGATTGGTACGGAAAGGATTGTGCGATGCTCGAATCGCGTGCTAGTGGACGTGTCACCCCAGCTCTGCTTTCCCCGGTTCGTGTCAAACTCCCTGATGTGGATTCAGAAATGCGTCTGGAGGAAGTTGCAACCGTCGGCATCAGGGAAGGCTCAATGTTACTGGTTACTGCTTTCGAAGAAAATGTTAACAATTATTTCTCCTTCATTTTAATTTCAACTCACCTGCGCCTTAGTAGACCTTGAAGTACATTGAGCAAGCGATCTATGATGCAAAAATTCCTAGCGTAACACCTCAAAAACAGGATAGTCGCACTATCAGGATACCAATGCCCAAGTATGCTATTGCTTTTAGAAATATGTACTGAGCTATTGACTCCTACTTTAGGCCAACCGTGGACGCTAGACTTGCTCTGTATACTAAGGCACAACGCAAGGCAGAAGAGATCCGAGTCCAAGTCAGAAAGCAGCACCAGACGAGTCTCAAGCGTGGCAAATACGCTAAACATTCCATTGAGCTAGAAGAGGTCAGCATCGACTTGGTTTTCTTTGTCTTGAATTTAATATTTGCGGCAGTTCCAAAAATTGACGGATCGATATGTTGGCGAAGTTGACAAGATCCTCGCGAGTCTAAAAAAGGCTACGGGTGCTAAGTAGTCTGTCTTCTCAACCTGTGTGGACCTTAGCGTTCTGTATACAGTGATTAGAACAAAGCTTTTTAATCTACACAAACCCTTTACCTAAAACTTTCATGATTTACGATAGTAATTTTCGTTCCGTATGTCAAAGGCAAAAACGGTGTGGGTGTGGTGGCCGACCGTGGGCGAACGAACTTCTTTGTTCCGGGTGATCAATTATCATTCTGTTCACAAAATCATTTACTGTAAATCTAGAAACGTCTTTCATGTTTGCTGCGAACATATATAGATCATCGTATGAATACTGGAGAACTTTATTTTTCGGTGCGGCCTTCGACTGATGAATGACGTATGCAAATCGAACACGTGACCCGATTTTGCAGACGGATTTCTCGGAGCAAAGACACCTTCGTACCTTCGTAGCACCCCTTCCGCAGCACGCAGTGATAAATTGTATCAATAAAAGTTACAAGAGAAACCCGTCTCCGCAAAATCTTCGATTCCCCTCTAACCTTCAACTCAAAACCCAATCTAGGCTTTCATGGCAGTTAACCCCAACGAAGATACCGAATTGTATGAATTATAGCCTCCATTATCTATTCCGATCTCATCGAAAAAAAAACCTCAGCAATGATGCCCTTCGAAAGCATGGTATCCTACCGCCTAGAGAACCAACTCCCCCATCACCATCGCCACCACCTTCACCCACCTTTGACGATCTACTGAATGATTTCACTCCGTCTGAACTGCAACAATTGAGTGAAGATGCTAAAGACGACGAGACGGAACGGGCGATTGCTGCGTACAGGCTTCAGCGTCTGGCCGAGGATCGCAAGGCAGATAAGAGAGCTCGCTTCGGCCGTGTATATCCAATCGGAAGGGACGATTATACTCGAGAAGTCACGGAAGCAAGTAAGATTAGTGAAGATGATGACGAGGAACAGACAGGGACTGGTGTGGTTTGCTTCCTATACAAAGATGGGTGAGCTCTCCTTCATCCTATAATCTCTATCCCTACGTTTATCATGATACAGCATCCCTCGGTCAGATCGAGCTTTCCAGCACATCCGACTACTCGCCGAGCGCTACCCGCGAACAAAATTTGTTTCAATTGTGGGCGACAAGTGCATACCGAATTTGCCTGACAGTCGCGTGCCCATGATTATTGTTTACAAGAAAGGAGAAATCCGCAATCAAGTTGTTGCCTGGGGCGCTGACCAGGAACGACGAATAGAAGGTACCATCTACTATTTTTTTTCCCTTTGAAAGCCATATTAACTTATTGTGATGTGTAGAACTGGAAGCAATTCTTTTGGTCACAGGCGCACTTCACATGCCTGAGCGACCGCGGCCCGAACAGCGGCGCAGGGTCAGCGAGAGTGACGATGACGATGACGATGACGATGACGATCCCTCCTCACGTATGCGATCACAAGCTACATCAACTAACGGCAAGCTACAGAGGAATATACGGGGTGGCTTAAAATCGAAGGGTGATGACTCTGACTCTGATTTTGACTTTGACTTGTAACATGTGTCTATTGTCTACATCAAAATACCTCTAATCCACCAGATACCCAGTCAATGAACAAAATACACGGGATTGGAAAAAAGGAGGCTTAGCGCCATTAATCAGAAACCCATGAGTCATCTGTCATCGGGCTTAGGCAAAGGCAAAGGGCATGGTACCCTAACTGGTGAATGTGGCTGCCGCATAACTGTCACTGTTTGATAAAGGGTGTGCCTAAATACGAGACGTTTCAGTCACAACGGTATGCTTCATGTGCCTCATCAATAACGTACCTCTCCCTGATGTGATTTGTGATCAAAGCAGCATTACCAAACAGATTGCAAATGTGGCAACGGAAAAAAGGCTCTTCACTGACAATTTGAGCTACAGCAGTAGCATAAAATGGATCTTTGGAATCCAGTCTAAACCACTTTGGTGGTGGGAGCTGTCTGGAAATCCTAATATGATCGATGGCATGCATGACCTGAAGTTTACCAAGACCTTGTCAGCCACATGATATCCTCCTATTCAAAAAGGAGAAATAGTACCGCTCGTCTCCACGACATAACCAACCTGCCATCAGCCGAACATCTACAAGACTCACATTCGAAGAGGAAAGACGACCCATCCATTGTGGCTGCCGTCGTTGTGTCCGGATCATAGCCACCAGCAGCGACAATGGACCGGGCGGCAAGGTAAGCACCTTCATGAAAGGAAATTCGGTCACCGCCAAAGTTCCAAAACTCTTGCTGCAAGTCATCAAAGAGGCGGGCCAATAGTTCCGAGTTATACTCGCGATCATGGCGCCGAGCAAAGGCCGATGGGTGTATTAAAATATCCTGTTGACCGATAGGCTCCCTGTATCCGGAACCATCGCAGAAGAAAAAAGTGGTCGCTAGATCCAGATGCGCGATGCTAACGGCCGATGGTATTAACGCGGATTTCTGCATAATCTCTACAAGATCCAGCCGCTTTTGGCGGTGCCACATAGAGCAAAGCATAGATATGACATGGGGAGGTGGAAACTCATCAAAAGTAATGATTTGGTCCACTGGGGAAACCTCAATCAGAGATTTAATGGGATATGCTTGCGAGAGCTCCGAAATCGGAATGGACATGTAATAACGTGAGGGACAGTGGTCGGAAATGTATTTAGCGAAAAGCCGTCGACGTCGCGTAATCTGTTCAAGTCGATGGTCTTCACGGAGCTTGGCTTCTACTTGGCCCATGAAATCGATCAAAGAGGGTTTTATGTTAGCCCATACTACGCGAAATGAGATCAGCTTTCCGGACGCAACGTTCAACCGGAGAAAAGCGGGAGTGGAAAGCTCACCACGTTCTGTGAGTTCCCCCGTCTTCCTTACAAGTTTATGGTGACGAAGCAGGTCTAAATCCATTCTTTCAATTACATCTCCATAACCTGTGGTACGCGAAGATCAAAACGAAAATCAAACTGAGGTATGAGGGGGAGGATCTAGACGTACCACTGGAGATCAGGTTTCGAATAATCCTGGAGATATAAGAATCAGCCCGAACTTGAACGCGTTGTTGTGAAAAAGCCCTACGCGTCCAATCGTCTTTGGCGAGCAGTAGCAAGATCATTGCTACGCTTTCGTACCTGGTTATGATGCCAAGCAGCCAAGCCGTCCTAAGCGTGACTTGGCTAAGCAGGCCATGGGGTTTTGAGGTGAATACACTTACTGCAATATTAGCCCACGCTGCGTGATCACGTCGTGTTTTGTTAAGCCACATTTCCACTTCTTGTGGCCGACGTTTCACAATCGCGTGTTGTTCGGATAATTGCTGAAGAATATCGATATTCACGATATTCTGACACGTGTCTCGGCTGGTTATTGGCGCGAATGAGGTATTATGGATGATCCTTCCAGTCAGGCGGGCGAACTCCCAACATTCCATTGGAAGCGACGAGAAAATGCCGCTTTGGCGTAACTTTTGAGCGCGCTGAAAACTTGCCCTTGTGATCAGCCACGGGATACGTCAGGTTGATAAATTGACTTACTGGTAAGGAAAACACTTTGAGCACGATCTATTCTTGGTGGACCATATAATTGCCGGGGCCCGTTCGGTACCACAATACTAGCGCAAACTCAAGAGCGGGTCAACAAGCGAAATGCGACAGAGCACCAACATGGCATAGCGGGGAGAACATAAGGTTCGCGTACTCGGGCTCCGACATATTTGACGGGCAATCCGGGAGATCTTCGACGCAAGAAAGGGCACGCTGCCAAATCCATTTGGAACTGCGGCTGATGAGAAACGCGCGCATTCGCTTCCAAGACCGCGCGAGGCGCAAAAGGTCGAGCGGATGCAAGTACCCAAATATCTATATTGATACAGTCAGTTGATATTGTGAGGATACATAAAGGGTTAGAATAACTTCACCACAAATAGAATATCCAGGGGAAGGTCAGGAAGCCGTGTAAGCCTTCCTCGGCGGCCTCGCAGTGGCTTCTGGGCTGCAGTTGAGGAGAATTGCACGGGATAAGGTACATGGACGGCCGCCTGCCTGACAGATTTTGATGGTGGCATTGAGAGAAGTTGGAGGGGGAGTGGAAAAAAGGGCGAGCCTTTTATACGAGCGAACGGCCTAACGTTGGTCCGCATCGACAACCTCCCCTTTATGAAGGGTGAGGCGACCACGTGATGGGATATGGGTGTCCCGGAACGTATAAACGACAGATTGAGGTAGCCATTTTCCCTCTTCCAGGGCCGCGATATCAATGAAGCGACAGCGTGGCCAGAGGGATAGTCGCACACAATAGCAGCGGATACTTTGGCTTCATGGGGAACATTAGTGGGGTTCTCACTAAAAATAAGTTAGTCAGCACTATGTCGCCTTGAAATTGGTGGCGTGATAGGTAGTATTTTATATTGAGATCGCCGGCCTTAATCGGGAAAGCTACCAATGAAGTTTGAAGCTTAACGGTGCGCCGCAAGACGTGTGTTTGCACAGGATATGCGTCGGATTTAATAAATATTGTCACCATGTGAGCATTGTAGTCATGGAGTGAAGGATCTCCTCCTCCCGGTCTTTAAAACGCGAACTTCAATCGCACGCGTCAGGTACGTCCAATATTTGAGGCTATTAGTATTAACATTGACGTACTTAACAGGTCCGGAATTCGGGACTTGGGCCGACATGTACACCATATGTTGAAACCCACTTAAGCTCTACCCATTCACCCTCAAAATTTTAGTGACAGCTGGCCCTTCAGGATGGAGCGTGGATTTTCGAATGAATAAAGCAATGGGAGGCCAAAGATCGATTCGCGAGCATTCATCATTGAACGTTGGATGCCAAAGAAGGGAAAATTAGCGAAGTCGTCCAGGGAGTCCACTTGTAGTTGGAAGTCACTGTTTCAAAGGAGAATCCATCATGCGATGACAGCCGGAATCTTCTGGAGAGAATTGAAGGGAAGGCGTTGATAGAACGGGACTGGAAGCTTCGTTTCACGACGGAAGGCCAGCTTTCAGCAATTTTGGCCACTGCCGTCTTAGGGGCGCCGAGCTTGCACAATGTGGGGTAAAGGATGGCTGGCACTGAAGCACGTGAGTTCATAACCATTGTTCGACGCGTGACGTCATGGGCCACATTTTTTGGGATGGCCTATAAAGATTGCGCGGTTCGCTTGCTCTGGAGCACAGCTGCAGAATGACTGGTGAGTCTCCTGCCGTCCATCCCACATTTGATCTCATTCCCGTGAGTAGGAATCAAGCGAGCCTCCCCAGGATCCGACTCCAGCACCCGTCCATCAAAGTTTGCAAAGAATTCCGCTTCACAGTCGACCAAGAAAGCATCCAGGAAAGGGAGGAAGAAAGGGACAAAGGCACGTCTTCTCGTCATATGTCACCATGTACTAAGTATTTCTCTCCGCTTTGCAATAATATTGCAGCCCTTTATTCTGGCTGAGACGTTCAAATCAACCGCCTCCCCTCTGCTTGTAAATCTCGCCTATACACCGCCCGGGAATGCCGAAGAGATGGAAGTAAACAAGGTTGACCCTGGATCTATCGCGAACGTTATTTTGGCTCCGAGCACGTTCTCGACAGGAAGCTTTGGCTGGAAAGGAAGCAAGAGGGTCACAGTTGAGCTACCAAGTTTAAATGGGGATGAGACAGACAAGGTTGAGGTCATGCTAACGTGCGTCGCTTTTTTGAAATCCGAATTGCTATTTCTCTGACTAGCGCGTTTTAGCATCAATGCGACCGTGGTTGGCAGTAAACCCGTTCCAGCTGGTGAAACGAAAGACTCTGCGGAAGAATCCAGTAGTGAATCAAAGGAAGATCAATAATCCTTGCTTCTGAACAAACAAGTTGTGGCATTGATTATCTCGAGGCATCTCGTGCTCAGCAGATGTTTAAATATGTACTATATCTATCCAGCCCTGTCGGGTATTCTTTGATCCTATTTAAACCTTGTTGCAATTGGGAGTAATGGAAATGTTGATGAATACATGTGTGAATGAATGCGCCAAACAACTAGCGTGGTATCATAAGAGTTGTCACTGAAACGTCCAGTCGCATGGCGTCCAAGTCCAAGGCTGCCTACAACAGTGCAAGCCCAAACATCACGACTCCATTGAGATCAACATCCTTCATCCGCGTGTTCAAATACCTTGCATTATGTTCCGCCGCCATCACACTCTCTAGCATTCTCCCAAGCCCGTGGTCGGTATTCTACACCCACAACCACGTCTCCCAGGTCCTCTTGCGCCAAGTCTCTACAAACCCCTCGTCTGAATGGAAAGACAACGTCTGGCCTTTGCGCAAGCAAACTCCATGGGACATCTCAACTGACTTCCCGTTCCCCCGTGAACTCGAATACGACGTGACAGAGGGGACGTGGCTGCGCCTCGATGTCCACCCCAAGTCAGGCGATATCGTTTTCGATATGCTCGGAGACTTGTATTGTCTTCCTGCGACGGAGGTCGCAAAGAAAGGGCTGACGAACGCTCGGCCTATTCTGCTGGGTGTCCCGTTTGACTCTGATCCACATTTCTCTCCGGAAGGAGATAGGCTGGTGTTTAGGAGCGATGCTGAACTCGGTGTGGAGAATATCTGGGTGACGCTTTGGAAAGGATGTGAGGCTATGGATTTGAGATCGGACAGGCCCAGTGATGAACTGAGGACGGCACTCAGGAGTCAAAAATTTGAGGAAAATTTATTGGCTAGTGGTATCAAG
>QGOA01005688.1:0-10478 GCA_003313075.1 Termitomyces sp. MG16
ACGCGAATACTAGGGCGTGCCAGTCGAAGCGTACCAAACAAGGCGTACCAGTCAATCAAGGGGGCATGCAATATCCAAAGTAACAGTTATGCAATATCAAGACTACCGAATACAACAGAGAGCTACACTATAAGTACTACGGGGCCGGGTCTCGGGGTTCCGGGGGTTATTGAGTAGCGGCAGGGGCTGTATACCGGGATCGTGCGTGTGGGGCACGCGATCAATTGGCGCGGATGGAGCCGTGATGCGTGATGCGTGATGGCCGGCACGAGTCGCATGATCTGATCGTTGATCGGGGCTGGTGACGGCTGATGGCGGTCCTTGATGCGCGTGATGGCGGTGTCGGCGGTCGTGATGGCGGGGCGTGTCCTGTGGGGTCGGAGGGAGGGTCCCGGAGGGTGTTCCGGGGGTGTCCCGGGGTGGGCCCGGAGGGGAGGGGTCGTGACAGACAGTGTGAATAAATTGGCCCAAAGGAGTAGAAAGAGGGAAGAACAAAGTAGAGGCAAAGGATGACCTAATCCATTAACAGCACTGGCATGAGAAGAGCAGATAGGTCATAGGCTGGCAGCAGGAGATTTGTCTGGTCTGTCATCAATTCCCAAGAAGAGAAAACAACCAAGTCCTCTGAAAGCAGGAGATTCATCTGGTTCATTGCTAACTTTCAAGAAGCAAAAATAACAGACTTACATTGTTCAATGTCCATCTTCCTATATCTATTATGAACCAGAGGAGCAGAAGGACAAGAATAAGAATAAGAATAAAGAGGAAGAGGAAGAACAAGAGGGCAGGATATTAAAGAGGGAAATGACTGAAGAGATGTTGTTGGGCAGGTATCAGTAAACCTGGACTAGTGTATGGCCCTACAATGCAACACTCTTGTGTTATGGTTCAAGCAGCATCCCAACTTCCTTCTGCTCATATCTGCTAGACATTTATGGAGCCGGGGGCATCTGACAATGACCAAGTAGATATTCCTAATCCACCCATTCATGACCCAGACTTGGAGATCATGAGTGGAAGTAAAGACATCCCTTCTTTGTTTATTGTTGCAGAAGAGGCAATAGAAGACAAACTGTTGTCTCTGTTGTTTATTCCTGTAAAAGAGGAAATGGAAGACAATTTTTTGTCTCCTTTGTTCATTCTTGCAAAAGAGGAGACAGAAAACAATTCTTTGCCTCCTTTGTTCATTTCTGTGAAAGAGGAGATAGAAGACAATTTTTTGCCACCTCTATTCATTATTAGGTAAAAGAGTGGAAAAACTGATAGTGATTGAGACTATGTGGCCAGTGACAGTGAACACATGGCAGTTGGTAGCAGCAGATGTATAGTGGCTGATAATGAAGAAAACTTTCTACTACTGATAGGCTTCTACTCAGGCTGAGCACATCAAGGGACACTATATGCCTGCCAACAATTGTCAGTCTCAAACACAAGACATCTTTGGCTTTGGCATCCTGTTACAGGCTTCACCTACCAGTCTCATCCACCATTTATCAGACATTCAGAACTCATAGTGCTAGTGCAACAATAGAGAGGTGACTCTGACCAAACCCCAATCAATTCTGAAAAGGGCATCATTAGGCACTGCTATTTGCTGAGGCACCTCAATTAGAAGTCTAAAGAATTAATAACAATGAAACAAGATATACTCAAGCCCAACATTTTAACCTATCAGAAAATGATACAATGTTTAGCGCCAACATTAATGCTCATGGCATCTGTTGAGGATTTTCTGACTATATTTCAGATTGGTCTGACCAATTGGAGTTACATTAAAAAGTGAGCAGACTTGTACAATTTTAAGTAGTTTTAGAGTTGCCATGGCCAATAGGCTGCAATGCCATTGGTCATTATCATCTATGCACTGCCAGTTGCTGTTGACAGATCACTGTTAGTTGTAACTACGAGGAGAACCACTAATTTGTAGCACTACAAATAGACTTATTTTAAAGTACAATAGTGCATAGTATAAAAGATAGCTACTTAACATATAAATAACAACAAATCATAACTTATTGAGCACCTAGTTACCCTCAGCATTCAAATTGCACTAGCTTGACCTGACTTTGTTAGTAAGTTGGGTGCTAGCATTGTCTTCATTATTTTCATCATTTATGGTGCTATCTACAGGCACATCACGTTATATCTTTGCCTAAACCATGGTACTTACAGTTTGCTAGACAGCATCCAAGGCGCTATTATCTAGCATGTTGCTTTGTCATATTTGCTTGAGCATACCAGGACTCTGTTAGAACTCCTCACATCCTATGCATGCCAGGCACTAGAGACAGTGTTGTACTGCATAATGTCTAGCACACCCCAATCACAGTTGGCATTATCACTGCTATTTGTTTTGATAGCAGAAGAGACAGATAGAGGCATAGAGACCTTGGACAAAGAAAATGTTCCAATACTATTTGATATAACAGCTAAACAGATAAAACTTCTATCCCAGTCTTTTTCCTTCCAACAATCTCATTTTCCAAGCCTACCTACTAGTAACAATGTTGAGGAGTAGGAGGAATATGAGACATATATTACTTGATGTAAGAATAAGAGAAGAATCAATGAATTGTATTAACAATGTGAGATATAATTTGGCACTAGTAAACAGAGTTCATTTATGTCAACAGAACAAAAATTTCACTCTAGAGCCCAACATGGTCAATGTAGGCCCATTAGTTCTTTCAATCTGGCTAATTGTACTGATGATGTGTTTGCTAATATGTCAGAGTCACCCTCACCATCTTCATTGTCATGCTTAATAGCAAATTATGAAAACATCACATTTACCAGACCTCAGGGGCCATATATGCTGGATGACTTTGCATTCTTGAAAGAAAACTACCTACTTGATGAGGATGTTTTCTATTCAGATGGATTACATAGATTTAATGAAGAGGAGGAATACACATCAGATAATTAATTTAATGAATAGTCACTACAATTTATAGCTTTTCTATTGATTACTTTTTGTTAAGATTAACTATTCTGTTTTGCTGGTGACAAATCTGTTATAAATTTGTTTGATCTATTTTGCTGCTCATGGATAGGGGACAGGACACATCAGCAAAAAAAACCATACACTAGTAATGAATACACAAGAGAGAGTCAAACTCTTTTATTGTGTATTAGAAAGAACATCAATTGAGAATATTCCACTAAACTACAGGATCTGGTGAGTATTGCACATAAATATTACTCTAGTATTGTGCACTAGAGGGAGTCAAACCCACTGCTTGTGCATAATATCAATTTATAAATATTCTACTGGACCACATGGGCTTACTACAAGTCAGTACAGTGTACAGGTAGCTCAAAACTGCACTAGTATATTATAATGCACTGTGGAGGCATTGAACCTGCTGCTGTACAAAAATCTGCGCCCATATATTATAATACACTGCAGGGGAGTTGAACCCACTGCTGTACAAAAATCTGCACCCATATATTATAATACACTGCAGAAGAGTTGAACCTCCTGCTGGACACAATATAAAATATCAATTGATAAATATTCCACTAGACCACAGGGACTTACTACAACTGGGTATAGTATACACATAGATTGGTCAAAGGATACCATCACATATCATTAGATCAGTAAATTCATTTGATCTGTTCATCTGCTCATGAACAGGACACAGATTCACCAGACTCATTTCCTCCTCTTTTAAACCAGTACTGTCACTACTAAAATATTTGTCATTTTTACACAGGAAAATTTCTTTGGACATCAGCTACTATCTACTGATATCAGCTGGCTCACATGCTGATGTCTGCTACTATATGCTGGTGCCAGCAGACAGTGGACATCCATGCACCTCTCTTCTGCCCTTCCTCCTCTTTCTCTCCAGTGCCATCCTCTCTACTCTCTACATGATCCCACATGCTACTGCATGTGGCAGATGCTTACACAGCCCACTTCTCTCCTTTTCTTCTTGATCTAACATCTGCTACCATCTGCTGATATGCCAGCAGACAGCAGACACCCATGCTTCTCCCCCTCTCTCCTTCCTCCTCTTTCTCCCCACTTCCATCCCTCTTCTGCCACCCCATGTGCCAGATGCCCATGCATTCCCTTTCCTTCTTTCTTGTCCTGATGCCAGTAGATGCTGGATGATGCCAGGCATTGCTGAGAATTGCCAACAGATGCCAGCAAATGTCCAACAAATCCTGACAGATGCCAGCTGATGCCAATGCCCTCTTTCAAGCCATGAAAACTCTTTTGGGGAGTATGTCACCTCCCTTCCACCTCTTATTATCCATGCAGGGACCTGCAGGGATGTTGGAGGGCCACTGTTCATTATGTTATCTGACCTTCCATTCTATCCACTAGTAACAGACTTGTGGTGCAACAGATAACTTGTCAATGTGTTCTGTTGCTGGAGGCTTCCCCAAGGCCAGAGGTTCAATTCTCCTCCACAGAATACAAAGGACAAGATGTAGAGTCCTCTTTTTTTTTGGTTCAACCAGTCTCTGTGAGCCTGCATAGGCCTGTGGGGATGTCTGCTGGTGGCCTGTGCAGGCCAGCATAGGCTGGCATAAGTTTGAGTAGACCAACATAAGTTTGCCCTAGATATCTGCTCATGGCATGCATAGGCCTGCATAGGTCTGCAGGGTCTTTTTGTGGACATTTGCTGGTGTTGGAGGTGGAAAAAGGAGAAAAGGGGAGGCATGCAGCCTTGAGTTGTTGTGAGGAGGAAAGGAGAGGGGAGGAAAGTGGGAAACCTCAAAAAGGGTTTACTCATGCCCTGACATCTGCTAATGGAGGAGGTTTTTACTGATGGGCTGATGCTTGCTAGTGGCTGCTGACACATGTTGATGTCTGCTAGTGTTTGCTGGCATCTGCTGGGCCTGTGTGCACATGCATGTGCCTGCCTTATATTGATCCACTGGACCATGTCATACAGCACATTGTGACATGTCTGCAGCTTTGTATTCTATGGCAGGCTTGAGACTGCTCTGTTACAGTGTAGCAGACTCTGCTGAACACATATTGTATGGCACAAAGCAAGTTCTCCTACAACATATGACATGTACTGTTGTGATATTACTATGTGAAAAAACAATAATCAATAAATAAATAAGCCAATACTTACTTTGTTGTAATAGTTTTGGATAATATCAATGATAATCTGGATTAAAAAATTGTAAGCATTAATCAATCAATCAATAGACTAATGCTTACTTTTTTTGTAGTGTCTTCACACTACAACAGTGAATTTTAGGCATATTTTGTCATGTGTGGTCAAAAAACCTGCAAGGTGTAAAAACATATGTCTACTAAATCACATTTGACCTTTTCCACATCTGCAGAAACCTGGACACCTTTCAAAAATGTCCAAATATAATAATTATATTTATGTTGAAGTTTACAATCATATATATATTATATTTCCAATACAGAAAATGAGCCAACACCTATGTTGTTATCCTAAAAGATTCTTGATCAGCCTTGGTCAATCTTACTAATCACATTAGTCCCATGAAACAGTTGTCCCATTACATAGAAAAGATACTATCTGAGTAGGCCTATCTATTTTGGAAGCTGAGGTGCAAGTAAAAGATAAGGAGGAAGGCAGATCCTGAAGCAGCATTCACAGAAGAGGAGATCAAAAGCAGATGGAGAGATAGAATAGCAAGGAGATTGAAACTGCCTGGCATCAGATGAAAGATGACACGAGAAACAAGCTTTAAATGAAAAACTGGTGAGAGACAGATGGCAGGACATTCTGCCAGTGGGAAACATATGCCCCAGTTTAGTGGGTATAGGTGCAAGAAAGCCACTAGGCCCAAACAAATAGATAGGAAACTAGCACTGGAGCCCCACACCCCCACACACTGTGCGTAAACTGCATTTCCTTCCAGTGGGCCGCTTGGTAAATCCAAAGGGGAAAAAAAAAGAAAAGAAAAAAAAAAAAAAACAGAAATATACATATTCTGACCACTAGAAGCTAACATGTGTAGACATGTCTAGTGGACGATAGAACCACAAAAAAAGAGTCAAACAATGAAATCATACTTAGTAGGCAGTACTTTATTTCACCAATCTTGAACATCACCCAAGATTTTCGAGTCATATTGTTCATGCCTTAAAAGAATATATTTCTTGAAGCAATGCCGTGATCTCATCTGCCGGCAGGATAAGGTACTACACTTCAGAATACGTGGAGTATTAGATTACAACCCTGTTTTACATATCGACAAACTCGGCGGACGTAATAAACGAAATGCCATCGCCAAGAAGATTCGCAGAACATCCGTAGGATTCGAAGGTGAAAAGGGATAGGTGGTTCATGAAACTTGTTCCATTTTTCGACGAATTCGGGGTCCAGGTCGTGCCAACGGTCAAATTCATCATATCGTAAGGGATACTCATCTAAATTCCGTGAGCAACATGCAATCCTTTCTAGTCCAGCAGTGAGAGGTTGAACCTGCTCCTCAAAGAATGCCAGGGCCTCCGAAGCCGTGAAACGCCTTGGAATGTTTCTCGTGGTCATCATGTCGAAAAGGGGCGCCAATATAGGGGCCAAAGTTGTAAGGTGCTGTACATAATCGGATGCTGAGTCAAAAAGAGATAGTAATACATCAACTTAGACTCACCTGGAATTGTTCGCAAAAGAGAACACCCAACATACCAACATCAAATGCAAAGGGGTTGAAATCGATTTCCCCTTGATGAGTATCATCTGGACGCTGCGACACGTAGGTCCTATAAGACATGTAACTCGGAAGTCGACAATCGTGGATGTCCGCAGATTGTGGAAATATGGTTGAATGACCAAAGTCGAACAATGCATAGGTCAACTTGCCCTGACCACGCAGAGATGCTCGATGGCAGTTAAATGCTTCATGAAGATAGTCATCGATGTGGTTGACAAGTATATTCTCTGTCTTGATGTCCTGAGGTCATTCTAATCAATGTCATGAAGTGTTTCAAAGACATAGATACACACTCCATGAGCTATTCTGTGTGAATGTAGAAATTGTAGACCCTGTGCAGTAAGGTCGTGAATTGTCCCTAGTAATAACAATGTCGCCTAACCTTCAGGAGACAATGAATAAAGTGGAATACTTCCTTCATAGTCCGACAGTCTGGCTGCAAAGGAAAGGAGCCCCATCTTATGTCATGAATGGTCCGCGTTTTTATTGAGGATTCAAAGAGCAAAAAAAGGCACTGACCGAGGCATGACGGCAAGCCAGTGACCTTCGCATGCAATAATGTCGAGGATGGGTATAACATTGCGGAAATTGTCTATCGACTTTGGTACACCCTCGTTTTGAAGGTATTTGAGGATACAATATTCTTCGCTTCCTGACAAGACTGCCTTTATAGCAACATGTCTGCCTTGAGAATCCAGGGCATATCCAACAATTTCCTGAACAAGGTTACACGTGTCACAGAGCATGAAGAAAATAACCAGACGCACTCGTGGGCCTGTCTTGGCATCAAACCTGACATCTTCCGTTGGTCCACCGTGATGTGCATAAGGGAAAGATGTATCTTGTCGTCGAGCGTCATGCAGGCGAACAAGGTCCAAAGAGTCGCCCGAAGAGCGATACACCCGCTGGTATAAGGTATAGCCTTTCCCTGACATCCAAGCCTTGAGCCGAGCCGAGTCCCACCATGTACGTCGCCGCTGGACAAGGTCATAGAATTCATCATCAGGAACATCGAGCATAGTCGGTAGTATAGAATCAAGACTGTCTTGATTTTGTGGCAGAGCGAGGGACGCAAAATCAGGTTCGTTGACTGCAAACGTGGCAGCCTTCAGCTTGACTTGATTTATTCCGAAGAACCACATAATCTGTATGTAGATTAAATATCGACGCTCGGCCCAATAGAACAACTTACATGGCAGTGCAGACGGAGAACAAACGTTATGAGATACACAATTCAACGTTCCAAGAGGGAGCTTTTGAAATAGTCACATGACTGCCATCAGGGGTGAACGTATTGATCTAGGCCCCGGGAAGCTCGAAACCTTGTCCGCGAAATAGCGGATTTGAGAGGAAATTTTGACCCAATCTAAGTCCCGACTTTGCGGATTTGAGGCCTTTGATCATGCAAACTTTGTCCGTAATATTGCGGATTTGAGGCTCAGCCAAACTTTTGAGATTTTGACGAGCATTCAAGGCAATCTAAGTCCTTTAATTGAGGTGTATGACAGGTTCTCAATGTAAATTTACGTATGGACTTGTTACATGTGTGAGAGCACAAAAAATTGCATTGTTTCCCCAATAATCCTCACCTCAGTAAAAAAAAGAGAAAAAATGAGAATTTCCTCTTTAAGACATATGTTTTGCATATGGTTGTCTGTTATTGCGGATTTGAGACCGGGATGTGGGAAATTTCTGGACAAGGTTTCTCAGGAGCTTCCCGGGGCCTATTGATCTGCATCCCATAACAATTTGAATGCTGGATAATAATGTTTTTAAGGGCACCCTGTGGCTGTACTGCCCACTACTTTTGAGAGAAAGACTTGGTCGGAGTCATCCTCGTCGTAAAAAATGCTTTGTTGGTTTATTCAACAAGGCAAGTAATTAAATTGTGGATTTGGTCAAATCACTATTGTTTATTATCAATCCTGAATTTCATCTATTGTCATCCCATCCACCCTACACTTACCTGCATCAAGATCCTAAAGGATGTCCCAATTACCCAGCCCAAATAAACCTGGCAGTGAATCCCAGATGAGTAGGCAATTGGTTCAATGGGAGGCATGACTCCCGACACCACATTCCAAACACAGCAATTGATCTGATCCCAAAAGGATATCCACTTGGTAAATAGGCAGCCTCTATATGACTATGTCAATCTGTACAAGAGTTTCCCATTGAGGCTGATCACTAGTCCAGATCCCAGCATGGAGCCCAACGCATATGCACTGGTTGTCCAACAATGACCTGATCATTGGTGTCATCTAGGCAGGAAAGGCTGGAAACTGATAGTATGGCCAAGGAATGCTATGACACTCTAAAAGCACGTGCACACTGAGAAGGACCTGTCAAACAGGTAGTCCTCATCTGCAAAGCACTCTTAACATACCCACCTGTCACAGAACCTATTGACACTACTGCCAGAAAGATCTGTGAACTGGTTGATTGTGCCTTTGCAATAGGACCATAGACAAGGACTTACTAAAGTGTATTGCCCTTCTGAACTGTATCAATGACAGGTCCTTGTGACCCTGCATGTCCAATCTAAATACCATGCTGCAGCATGTGCCACACCTCTGGACAGTCATGCTGAGGCCACACAAAGGAATGGTGCATTAGTCCCAGGAGGAGGGATGGCTGGAAAGACAATCAATGAGTCCAAAGCCATGTGGAGAGCCACAAAAGGAGACAAAGGAGAAAAGACAATGAGCTCATCATCAGCCAACAACAACTCCATCAAAAATGGCATCACTGTTGAAGGCCTTGATGGCCTTGATGGCCAGGCATACATTGTGGACATGACACATCCTCAAAAGATACAATTAGAAGTGGAACAAACTGAATTTGCTGGCATTGCCAACTCCACAGACAACAATACCACCAATTACTTCAAATACCAGGGATTCATGGCCACAGACAACAGTCCTGAATCAGTCAACTATGAACCCAGAATAAGCATCAATTAAAACACTCATACAATCTCAACAATACCTGGCTATGAGACTATTTTAGCAACAACAGCCATTGTTCTATCTAACTCATCTAGCAATACCCAACTCATTTTTATTGCTGAGAAACCATTTTATATAGACTCTGATGTGATGGTGCACATTTCTCCATGCACATCAGACTTTGTTATGCTAAAGGCTATACCTCAATGAGCAGTGAAAGGAGTTGGAAGTACTTCCATCCAGGCAGTAGACATAGGACAAATCGGATGAGCTATGATTCATGCCTTAGGCACAAATTTTGTAGCTCATTGGGGGCTTCACCCCCAAAACCTGTAAGGGCAACCTCTAGAGGCTGTGGCTCAGTCACACAGCCGGCAGAGGGAGATCCAAAGTGTATTAGAATATATACTGACAATATCAAGGTAGCTACTCACCTGGCAGAGGGAGATCCAAAGAGAACAAGTCTAGGGATTCCCTATGCCAGGTTGGACGCTTCTGGGGCCTCTGAAGCATGGGAAACAACTGTACAGTACAACAAAACCTTAAAAACTCGAAAATTGCCTACACAAACACTTGTACAAATAAGGGGCAAACTCTGGCAAACTCTGGCTTATATAAGTGGTCTGGAAGCGGTGCTGAGTGGGCCCACACTTGTCTGAATGGTGGCTAAAGAACCAGAGCATCTCAAGGGCTGAGAGTAGTACTAACAGATAGTGTTGAAAGAATAGAAACAGTGAAATGGAATAATGTCAGAAGAAATAAGAGAATGAATGGAAGGAGAGTGAAGAGATAAGGAGTGAGAAAAGGAAGAAATGAGGAGTCCCCTGACATCACCCCCCCTCTAGAGCGTGGCATCTCGACGTG
>QGOA01005692.1:0-19096 GCA_003313075.1 Termitomyces sp. MG16
AAGTGTCTCCTCCCACAAACACTACTGGGTACTCTTTTGGTAGCCCGACCTTCTATGGTCCCATTCCAGTGTTTGAAAAGCATTTTGGCCAACTAGTTGGTAGTGGTCCTGAGCTACCAATGCCTAGCATGGGTGAACAAATTGGCGGTGGCCTCAATGTACCTCGCTACACTTTTCGACGCAAGATTCCTCTTACACCTAAAGCTCAAAATTGTCAAGAAGCCCTAAAAGCTGCTCAAAATCGAATTGAAACTATTCCACTCTCTCCCTCTCCCTCATCTTCCACCAATCATTTTCTTGAAGGCCTTGATGCAGAGACCATTGCTAGCTTAGCTCATGACCACACCTCAGATTTTGATTCCAGCTCTGACCTCTCCCACGCTGCAATTGAGGGCAATGAAGTTCAGCCTCGTGTACTGCTTGAAGACTTCATCAAAGTCACTAGTTCTAAACCGCTGATATATTTGCCTAGACCTCCAGCTGCAGATGCAGCTACTGCTGTTTTAAGCACTGCTAGCACTGCTACTCTGAGCACTGCAGCTGCCACAAACACTGTCACCCATACCGCTCCAAGTGCCGCCGCTGATATTGCTCCAGGCACTGTTGTTGGTACTGCTCCAAGTACCACTAATGGAGCTACTTTAAGCTCTGATTTCTCCCATGCTATGGTCGAGAGCAATAGAGACAGTTCTGTGGCTGCATTGAACACCGTCATTCATACCACTCTAACTACACCATCTTCAAAATCCTCTTCGACGAGAATGCCCTCCTCAGGTGGCCATCTTACATCTACAAAGTTCAACTATTGCACCCACAACTTTGATCGCATTCATAATATTTTTGCTGAAACAGCTGATTTTGTCGACTGGCCTATTGAGGTGGTCCAAGGCTGGTTTTTCTCTGGACTTAAAAGAACCCGGTCTACAAGCACATGGAACATGTATCAGACATATTTTGCCAACAATTGTGAGACAGAACTTGAGTGCTGCAATCTTGAAGATGTGACAGATTTGTATTCCTCTGCTTTTGTGCTTTGCTCGTCTAACTCTGTCATAGATGCACAGTATTGGCCGAGCTTCCAAGCAGAATATGGAGATAAAGTTGAGACCATTTTACGAGCAGCCATTGATCTTGACCGCAAGCTGTTGGAGAAAACTTGTCAGCAGCGCTCTCACTCATTCAGTAAATTTTGTCGGAAGGTTGAAAGGCTTGTAAGTGTATTTACTTGTAACCTGAGTTACGAGTTAGAACTATCTTGTGTGTATCACACAAGTGCTAAATCAGACCACAGTATTGGATTTGACTAGTACTTAGAGTGAAAACAAGATGTTATCTTATGTAATACTCTATTAAATGATTATAGCATCGTTGACGCTAATAACACGGATAACTCCGTTACATACCCCCCAATAAGACCGAATACTTGGTCTTTAGGAAGGGAGGTGGAGCGAGATAAAGGATGCACAATAGTGCAAACAACAGATGAATAACACGCATATTGCGTGGCTGCAAGGTGTTAGTATTTATGTGCAGTGTAGATGTGTCTTCTGGATACAATAGGAAGCAGTCCTTATCAGACAAGAGCGCAGGTTGCGCCAGCAGTAGGTGGAACATGTTTATATATACACAAATAAAAAAAACAAAAAGAGAGTGACCCCTCCTCTGGGTCCGCTGTATATACACACGACTCTAGAGTGCGTATCAGCTGGAATGGTTCGAGTGAAATACTCGGAAGTACCTACACAACAAATTATTGGTCTAAGACCCGTCTGACGATGCCCCCGCACCAGCGCCCATCTCAGTCACCATTGACTTCTCCTCCAGTGCGACATTAATTGCGGGAGGGAGAGGCACCAATTCTGTCCTCGGTGGGGTGATAGGCTCCTTGACTACAGGCGTGTCTACCACCATAGAATCAGTTAGTGCGACGTTAATCGCTGAAACATTGGTGGGTAGCGTACCATGCACCGCCATGCGTGGTATGAGATTGACCCAGCTTGGGTCTGCGTTGGCTGCAGGCATGTTATGCACTGCCAGGCGCTTTAGAAGGTGGACCTGGTTCGGGTCCATGCCGATGAGGTAGTAGAGGCCATTGGCCTCGGGGTTCTCGGGAAGATGACTCTCCTTGTTGTGCTTGAACATAAAACAATAATGATCGTCTTCGGTCATCTCCTGCCATCCATCCCATTGTGGAATTGCGGGGGGGGGTACCATATTCGTTCAAGCGCTCCATGCACTCATTGTCAATTTGGCAAAAGATGTCCATAGACATCATGGGGGCGTGGAACTGCTGTTCCAGGAAGACCACGCCATAGATATATGCGTGGTCCATCCAGTTGGCAGGTATCTGATTGTGCAATAAGACGTGTAGCGCGTCGTCATCTGAGAAGTTCCGTGCAAAGTCATTGGGGACGTGCACGGGGTGGAGTTCCAGCTGGGGCCCTCTCTGGGGCTCGAACAGCTGGTTGGGGAACATGTCATTATACGAGGCAATAGCCTCATGGTACAAACCCAGGCAGGCCATGACGAGGGTCATGCGCCGCACAATCACGGGCTTGGCTGTGCTGTTAGCGCAAAGAGCTTGACACAAGGCGAACCCAAAGAGGGTTTGCCAGTGCATGCGGTAGGCATGATCAACCGCAATGCCTTGGTACGTGTTTTCCAAACCAGGACGTCCAAAGATCAGCACGTACTGTGCAAGCTGATCCAGGTCAAACGGTGTGAATGGGTCTTGAGCGTGCATTACATGCAGCACAGTTGAGCCGTCTTCTTTCGTGTGCAGGAAGCGCCCCGGAATGTGTCGGCGCTTGACGAGCACAAGGTTGTCTATCCCCTGGGCTGGGTTGACAAGGTCTTGATAGCATGGGTCCTTCATCAGGAGCATCATTGTTTGGTCATGTAATGACTCATCGGTTCGCTGGGCAAACATTTGAAGCTCCGTGATGAGGAGGTAGGCGGTAACCCGGTCGCGACGGGGAGCATGCTTGTTCAAGTAATATTTGTAGAGCCAATCCAGCTCTAATGGCATGTGAGGAAGGCCATGAGGGGAATACTTGTAAACAACGCTGGCAGGAATGCCAGCACGGTATCTAGAAGAAAACTCATACGCCGCTGCCCGATTGGCCTCAGCTCCCAGCAGCACGGTGTTTGAATGATACGAATAATACGTGCAGTGGCTGAGTGCTCCTCTGAAGCACGAGTTTGTGCGCTCAATATCAAGCGGTCCCCACACCTTCACCCCCAATCCATCGGGGATTCTCCCCGAGAACTCATCCTCGGCCCTCTGTTTGAGGGCATGCAGCTCCTTGGCGCAGATCGCCTTCTTTTTTGCAATGTGCTTATTGCGTGATACTCGCTGGAATCGGTCCGCTGCCGATTCCTCTTCCTCTGCCTCCTCCTCATGCTCCAAGCTCGACTCTCCATAGTCACTCTCGTCAGATAAGGAGGCCACGGGTGCTTTGCCTTTTTCAGGCATGGGACAATTCTTCGAGGTCACCACCAGACCATCATATTGCTTGGGAGAGCGAGGATCGGTGGTCAAGACAACCACGGGAAAGTGTGCCTGCGGTGCTGGCACGGTAATGGGCAACAAAAACAACATCGAGGCCTTCCCAGCCTGTGCAGGAATGCCAGCCGGGAACTCTATCACCTCCAGCTTGGAGGCATTAAGAGGAGGCTTATGGCCTCGATGTTGGCATACCGACCCCGACTTGGCCGGGGCGAATGATTTGAATGGTGGCTGAGCCACCAGAGGGGCAGGCGCATTTCGCGTCAGAGTCCTCCCTCCAGGCTCAGCTCAAGGCATAACGGTAGTAGGCGCTCTTGGTGCCACAGCGACGGGTTTGGACCCCCTAGGTGGGGCCCGGGATGATGCAGTTTCCCGCTGACCCAGGGACAGGCCGGCCAAGAGTTCACTGACTGCAGCCAGCGACTCTGAGGAAGCCTGAGGGCCTGACTTGGGTAACCGTGATGATGAAGCAACGGTCTGAGCAGGCTGCTCATGGCATGCGAATTGCGCGTCCGACGACATCCTTGCCTGTGGCAGGTCAACCGGTTGACTGGGCTGATATTTAGCCCTCTTAACCTCAGAGGTCGGTTCCTCAACCGTTGCAATTTTGCGCTTAGATGCACGTTTGATCTGTTCCAGCGCTACAACGCGCTGCCTCTTTATCAGCTCGATCTGGTCGAGCAATCCTTCCATCACCATCATGGCCAAACTGTCCTGCAGGAAGGACGCAGTTGCAGGGACTGGCTGTCCCGCTGCTTCCAGTCTGCCCAACAGCACGTCTGGCACTGCTAACCTCTGCACTTGTGGCGCAGGCTCCTCATACCACTCAGCCACGGGCTGATGCGCCCATGGCACTGACAGCAGCCCTGTCACCACACCCGCATATGTCAGATGCAACGTGGACGAGCATGGCGATGGTTCCTGGTAATAGCGCTCGCGGTGCGTGCTGTCCTCTGGGCACCCATAGCGCCCTTCATCATCAACCTCCATCTCTTGCGAGTGGAGGGGTGTTTGGTACGGCAGCGGCTCCTCGCGGCCTGGATAGGCCACACCCGCTGACTAAAACTGGCTTGCCACCGGATATGGCAGCTGCCTCTGGTACTGAGTCAACATTTGTATATTCGGGGGTCTCCCCCATCCACTAGAGCCTTGCCAGCTCTGATCACTCTTTTGCAGCCCCCAATAGGCCATTTTCACGAGACACGTAGACTACGTGTATTGGGACTGATAAAAGAAAGAAAAAAAACAATCTCCCAACTCCGCTAGTGGTGTAAACAACCACAAATACACGCCACCCAGCCCCTCATCAGCGATCAAAGTGGACTTTGTCCACATTCCACCACCACACACACGTTACGCGCACTTTGCTAGCTGTTGAGGGTGTTTCGCGCCCTGCAACTCTAGATACCTATCCATCGCTGCAAGGTCTTTGCAGTTCACTAGTGGTTCCCAGGTAGTGTCACCCAAGCTCCACCTTACCTCAAATTTGAGGCTTCCTTTTGTCCACCGATGACCTATGAGGTCATCTACAAACCACTCCTGGTCATTGCCAGTTCCAAAGTCATATGGCTACGGAGTTGCACAATTAGGGAAGAGCACATCACTACTGGCCATATATGGTCGCAATAGCGACACATGAAACTTGGAAACTATCCTGCGTGCTTGCAGCGCATGGGGTAGTTCCAGCATGTAGTTAGATGTGCTCGGCTCCGCCTCAAGGACCTTATATGGTCCAATCTACTTCGGACACAACTTACTTGCTCTGCCTTTCGGCAGGTTCAAGTTCTTTGTAGAAAGGTACACGAGGTTTCCTTTCTCGATGTCCGGTTCATCACGTCTGCAATTATTCGCATGTTTGGTCTGCCACACACACGATTCTATAATCGCATCATGGGCATCTGCCAAGTTCCCTAGTGCATTGCACGCAAACTGCTTTACTCCCACATGAATAGCTTCGTCCGTACGGAGTTCACAAATCATGGATGGCATGTAGCCATTGTTGAGTTCAAAGGGTGAGTACCCTGTGGTTTCTGATATGCTCGCGTTTATCGCGAATTCCACGAGTGGACATCTATCCACCCAGTCCTTCTAATCAGGATGTACGAATGCTCGCAATATTTGCGCGATATTTCTATTTGCACGTTCAGTTTGACCATCCGTTTGCGGATGAAACAATGTCGACATGAGCAACTTTGCTCCTAGCAATTTGTGCAGCTCCTTCCACCATTTGGAAGTGAATTTAGCATCTCGATCACTTATGATCGAGCTTGGCAATCCATGGAGGCACACTATCTCCTTGAGATAGATTCACGACAAGTCCGACGCTGTCATGGTGGTTCTCACTGGAATGAGATGGACCATACTGGTCATTCTGCAGATCACTACCCAAAGGTAGTTAAAGCCTTTTGACTTGGGAAACGGACCTATAAAGTCCATCCCAATCGAATCCCAAGGTTTGACCGGTATAGGTAGCAAGTGAAGCTGGATACTTTCGACTGTTGACATAGCTCGCATGTCAAGCAAAATTGGCTCGTCTCTTTGGCCATCTGCGGCCACCAGTCGCACATAGTCCAGCATTTTCTGAGTTCCGAAGTGGCCCACTACTCTATGGGCCTGGTCCAGGATAGTCGTAATCAGCGACCTCTCCTGGGGAATGCAGATGACTTTGGACCCTGTGGGTCTGGTAAAGTAGACGAGCTGCTGCTCCACCTTGAAGCGCGGATGCGCTTGGATATTGTTCAGAATCTCTAAGAAGAGATTATCATCCTTGTATCCTTGCTGGATACGTGTGCGGAATTGCGCATTGCCTAAGTCGGCCGGTGCAGGTGTATGGTCCTGTGACTCCAGCGCTTGCTGGAGCGTCATATCAGTACCTCTTGTAGGCACCCCTTGCCTCGTCTCTTCACTTGGCTGAGGGGCCTCATGATCCACTAGCACCTAGGCTTCGATATTGCGAGTCTCTTGCTGTTCATGCAATCACTTACTGCGATGCGTTTCCTGCGCTTGCATGGCCCGTAGCTCAACCCTATGTTCCCTGATTTCGTGGAACCAATGCAGAGGCAAATCTTCGCCCTCTGGGTCAATACGTTTGTCCGCCTGGACATAGTCATGCGCATCATGGACGTCATCTCGAGTATCACTCTTGAAATATCGAGACAGGCAATCTGCAACTTTGTTCAATTCACCTTTTACATAGGTGATGTCGAACTGATACCGCGACATGTAGTCAATCCAGCGACGTTGTTGCGGAGATAGATGCACCTGAGTCTTGAAGAACTCTAGTGCCTTGTGATCCGTAATGACGTGGATCTTATATCCCATCAGTTTATCCTCCCATTTTAGGAGGGCCTCCAGGATAGCGAGTGTTTCTAACTCGTGTACAGCATAATTCTGCTGAGCAGCAGTGAATTTACGGGACATGAATCCCGCTGGTCAGCACGTCTGCCACATTTTACCTTGGCCAAACATGGCCCCAACCCCAGTCTTCGACGCATCACATATGAGCCAGATGGGCTCGTCGATGCGTGGATCAATTGGCTGGATGACTGGCATCTTTGCGCATATGCGCTTAATCATCTCAAAACACCGCTGATGCAGCGGTCTCCAGTGAAAAGGGGACCCATTCTGGGTCATGGCCATAAGTGGCCCTGTATATGCAGTGATGTCTGGCAAGAAGTTGCCAATATAGTTCACAAGTCCGACAAATCGTTGGATATCATTATATGTGCGTGGAGTACGCCACTCTCAGATTCGATCGAGCTTATCCGTATCTGGGTGAATGCTCTTCTTGTCAATGACGTGACCGAGACAATCTATACTCATTGCGTACAACTTGCACCTCTTCCATTTGAGATAGAGACTTGCCTTCCGTAGCCATTCAAATACAACTTGTAGGTGCTGCTCATGCTCCTCAATGGTGTCAGAAAATATGAATATATCGTCTAAATAGATGTGCATAAACTTTCCGATTACATCTCAGAAGATTGAGGTCATTAACCTCTGAAATGTCACCGGTGCATTACAATCACCAATCTGCATGATGTTACTCACAAACGTCCCCATCAGGGATGAGAACAGCGTCTTTGGTATATCCTCTTCACGTATGCGAACCTGTTTGTACATGTCTGTGAGGTCGATTTTCGACCTATACTTTGCTGTCGCGACATCTTCTCATATTACTTCCTGATCTGGAAGAGGCATCACATCCTTGACTGTATTATCATTGTGCTGTCGTGCATCCAATGCAGTCCTTAACGTCCCGTCCTTCTTGGGAATACACAATAATGGTGCAGCTTGCACCGCTGGTTGTGGTTCCCACCACTTTGCGTTTATGTATCTATTCATCTTTTCACGAAGTTGATCCTGTAGTGCTCGCGGACAGCGAGGCAGATGATACTTGTACTGCTTAGTATTGTCAATGAGGTTAATTTCATGGTTAACCTCCTGCCATGGAGGAAGCTCTTCCTTCGTTCCATTGACAATATCAGCAAACTCATGTTGCCATTGCTGGCACAATCAAGGAATATCCTCCTCTGTAAGGCTCACAGCCTTACCTTTCCCTTTTGCTATGTGTGCTATATGTGGTTGAACCTTTGGTTCAAATCGCTCCCATAAGGCACATACGTGCTCTTCTGTGAGATCTCCTGGATTCAACCTTACAACGGGTTGTCTATCTACCACTCTCGTCGTCCTTGACAATGACTGCACACTTCTCGCTTTCAACGAGAGTCCATCACATATGATATTCATTGTTTCGGAGATCTTGTCCTCTCGTGCGTGACGGTATACTTCCCCCGTCTGGGTTGCCTGCACCCTTCCCATAGTCTGCATCACCATTGACGCCACCAATTCGTTCTACTTCCGTGACATACATGGGTCATACGCCCATTGCACTCCTGGCTGAGGCACTGGTCGATCCATTAGCTACCTAGTGCTACCCATGGTTCCCATCGTACTATACACCTCGTCCTTGACGAGATCCTCAACCTTCACTCGAGAGCTAGTTGGCTGGCATTCCAGCGACTCCACCATGCGTTTACTACGCTCATTCTTGCACTGTACAGCCTGCTTAGGCTTTCCATTGGTACACCCAATCACATCCGGGTGCTTCCCCTTCTTCAGAGTTCCTTGAAACTCTTTCTCAGACATCAGTATAGCCGGCGAGTCTGCTGGCAGGCTTTCCAGTGGGACCTGTTTGTCCTCCACCTCCTGTACAGTCGCTCTCCTGTGACCATCTAGTCAGTTGCGTTCATCACGCTGCTTTTCAGTTGCACGATAGTGCCTCAAACGACCATCTGTGTCGTTTAACACAACTTTCTCCACCTTCAAAGGCATACCATTCACAACGACCATGTTGTTCACAAAATCCAGCGACACCTTGTTCTTACGCATGAACGGTGTACCAATAATCATGTCGTAGCGATCAAAATTTGCTATATCCACATTCTTTTGTCGACGTTCCTGACGTCTTTATTCTCACTTCCGCGCCAAACTGTACCATAGCACAACTCCCTACAGTCCCCAGCTGGAGCATCAATGGCTCCTCCAGTTCATGAATGTGAATCGCATTGACGTGAGCAAACTGGGGCGTAATGCCCATAGTGGTACTCCCCGAGTCCCACAACGTCCATGCCGGATGTCCATTGACATCAACATACGTGACCAGGCACTCCTTCTCTTTGGGAGTATAGCGTGGCCGCTGCAACTTATTCGTTGCCTTCTGCAGGGTTACGCGTCTCATTCGGACGCGCTGATCTCCACGGCACTCAGTCAGTGCAAACAGGTGTTCTTCCTCGTCTTCACGAGCATAATAGTCGCTGTTGTACACATCCACTGCGACGTATTCATCGCCATCAATCTGGACACTCTCGGCGTCATCCACTTCCTATAGCGTGGCCGCTGCAACTTATTCATTGCCTTCTGCAGGGTTACGCGTCTCATTCAGACACGCTGATCTCCACGGCACTCAGTCAGTGCAAACAGGTGTTCTTCCTCATCCTCACGAGCATAATAGTCACTGTCATACATGTCCACTGTGACGTATTTGTCGCCATCAATCTGGACGCTCTTGGCGTCATCCACTTCCGACCCGTCAGCCTCTACTTGCGGCTCCTCCTCCGTTTTGTCAACAATCTCATTGTCCTCATCGTCACTGACGACATCACTTGGTGCCTCAGCCATATGGGCCGCTCAGATGTGTGCCTTAGGAGGGGCGGGACACTCCTTAGCAAACTGCCCGCTCCTGCCAATTGTAGCACGCTGAGGGATCCCCAGCAGGCCTTCTCTGGGCCGCTCCTGGTACCCCAGCGGTTTTGCCCACCATACACGCTGCAGGCGCCACCACTCCTCTCGGTGCTACTTGATTCTGACCCAAAGAGGGTCGACTATCCTTCGCTGGCAATTGTTCAGCAGGCTTTGCTCAAGGCCGTTGGCCTCCAGTGATTGTCTTACGAACAACAAATTGTGGGTTGCAATTGTTCTCCATCTCCGTCCGTTTGGCCAGGAAGGTTCCCACCTTCACTGCCTGATGGTTCACAGTTCCTCGGCGGGAACTCCGCTGCTCATAATAGTTCGCCGTCCATGTCAACTGCTCATAACGGATGGCATACGCCAAGAATTCAGTCACAGTATTGACCTCCAGAGACAAATTGTTGTTGTGTATCAATGCTCTCCTCATGTCTGCGGGTATTCCATCCAGGAATATCTCACGAACAAGCGAGACGGTCATGCATATGATCCATATGGATCCTGACCGCTTCATTCATTCCCGGCGTAGTTTCACGCAATTCATGAGGTGTGGGCATCAAAAATGCCCGGGGACTGCAAAACAGGTGCTCATTGGCCGCTCTTTCTGGCCGTGGGGTGGGCTGTTGCCTCATTTGTTGCTCTGCTGGTAGTCCACCAGCCTGCCTGCCACTATCACAACAATTATTATCATCTCGATCGTTATTTTTGCAATCACGACCTCCACCATCATTATTGCAACGACTTGGCTCCCTCCATTCGTAGTGACCACTACTATCATCACTACCACCCAAACCTCTGTCCGGTTCAGCTGTCCGAGCCGCGAATTGTTGCCGCATATCATCAACAGGCATTACACCCTCACGCCCTTTGAAGGCTACCCCTTGGTCGTCAATTAATGACTCACCATGATCGCGCAAGTCCTGGTTGCGTATCCTCTGGTAATTGACGCATTCATTCCAGTTGTCCACTAGGTGGATGCATTGCACTACGCGTCGTGGTTGTGTTCGCTCCTCAAGAATGTGGACTTCGTCTGCCTCTTCCTTGATTGTAACTTGCTTATGAGGTGTCTTAACCTCCTGCACTGCAAGTAGTGCCTCTGGCTCTGCCGGAGTCGTCATCACAGTCTCCACCTCAGACAATGCCTGCTGAGGCACTCCGCTAACAATGTGTTGACGGTTTGCGGCGTTCTGACGCCGAACGTAGTCTTGCTGAGACTTATTAGCCTGACGAGGTGCATTGAGAAATTCCATTGCGTCCGCAATCAATGGCGCTCATCGGCGCACACTCATCTCACATTCTACTGAGTCGGCTGAAGTGGCCGTTGAGACTGCTGACCCTCGCGCAGCTTTGCGCTTAAGGTATTCCACTACTTCAAGTTCAAAGATGCGCACAAACAATTTGATATATTCATTCGAATCTGCATGGGGTACATCATGGCTCCTAGCAGCCAGCAACTGTAAGTGCTTTACTACATAAAGCTGCAGACGCTTTCGCGTCGATTCCTTCGCGACCAACAGATATCGGTCCAACACCAGCTGTAACTGGATAGACAAGGTCAAATGCAACCTTTTGCTTTCCTCATTGTCTGAGGATTTCAGCTCGGCCTCTAAGTCCATAACTCTCCTGAGGCCGTCATGCCTCACTTGCGGCTATTTGCTGGCCCATCTGTGCAACTCTGGATTTCCAGACGCTGTCGACGCCTTTCCCAACCTTACGCCATTGTCGTCCTCCCTACTAACCACTATTGCTGGTCCTTGCGCCTGTCCTGGTGTCGTCAGTGACGATGGTCCCGGTTCAGTAGCCGCATCAGCCACATATTCCAAAAGCCGTTCAGTAGGTGCAGTCCGGAATGGAGTACTATGCGCAAACGCGCTGCCTTGTACCACTTCCAAGTACTGGGTAATATCCGGTTGACCCTCAGAATGAGCTGACGAGCTCTCGGGCAATACTGGATACATCAATGAAGGCATTTGGCTCGCTGGCAGCGACACTCCTGAGGCCGCAGATCTCTCTCCTGGTTTACTACCAGGTCGAACAATGGACATCATCCGTGATACGGATAGCCCACCAGGCATTCCAAAGCTCACGCTGACATTGCGAGGAATCTTTTCGTCCCGCTTTGGCGGAGGTTGGTATGCTGACGCAGATTGCATCTTCACAGCTTGAAGCACAGGTAGGTCACCTGTGTCTGCAGCTGGGAACGGAGGATCTGGATCAAGAGAGCCAGTCATGGAAGCATGTTTTCAACGTGATGCCAACAGAAAATCAAGAGGTTTTGATGATAGTTGCCTAGTCGGTAACAAGCCTAGAGTTTAAAGCCGATAGCAGAAGATTTAAAAAAATGTAACCTGAGTTACGAGTTAGAACTATCTTGTGTGTATCACACAAGTGCTAAATCAGACCGCAGTATTGGATTTGACTAGTACTTAGAGTGAAAACAAGATGTTATCTTACATAATACTCTATTAAATGATTATAGCGTCGTTGACGCTAATAACACGGATGACTCCATTACATTACTTAAATCCGATTCTGCATTGCTATCAATCACTAACAATGCTCATCCCCAGATTGAGGAAGGTGCAACAAATTGCTTCCAGACATTTAGTGTCATTGTTGGTGATTGCGTAAATGAATATAAAAGTCTGGGCTTGACATATACCTCTCCTGGACTAGAAAATGTAAGCACTAATTTATTTACAATGCCAATGCTCAATATTCATGGCTTCAAAGTTCCTCAACAACCGCCTCAGGCTCAGTGAAGATACAATGGTTGGTTTAGTAAAGGTCAAGGCCTAGTAAGTCAATAATATCAGCATGCCTATATCTATTCTGATTATTCTCTACTACTCAGCCATGTCGTTTCGCAAAGGATCACAGAACAGATTGACACTGAACAACTTGTGAATGAAGTCAACAATGCCCTTGCTGCAGCAGAAGTGGTTATAAAACCTGTCAGCCCACTACTGGAGGAGAATGGCGATGACAACGATATAGTTATGGAAGATGAGACTAACCCTATTTCTGGTTGCAAAGAGCGTATTATTGCCCTATTGAGTAAGTTTTGCTATTGAAATTATTGAACATGTAATAACATGCAAAGCAGAGTCAGCTACGATGGCTGCCGGTCAAATATGGGAGAAGGACAGATTACCCTGGGAAACTCTGATGAAGTATCTCATTGGCATTGCCCATGTGATCACAGGATGGCCAGCTAGCTGCCCGTTTCCTCATGAAACCATCAAGCCAAAGCGGTCGAAAAAAAATTCCAAAGAGGGGAATAGCCAAGGCATCAAGGATCTTGGCACAAAACATAGCCGAGTTCTTCTGGTGGCACTTCAGGGAGACCAAATCAAAATTGTCAAGACTGATGCTGAGAGAATTACAAAAAATCTTGTGCCTGTCATTGCTACTGCTGCCCCTACCTATGATGACCCACCTTCATGCCATGCTTGGTCTCTCTTTGCCAATGGCCAGGTGGTTGTTGGACAAACCAGGCTCAAAAGCACTGCCGCAACCCATGTTAAACGCAAGAAGAGAGCATCAGAGTGTTAGGCTTGTGACCAGCGGTTCGCAACGCGGCGCGTCAAGAGCACTAAAACGGAAATGTATTATGAGACTGTAGGTAGTTAGAATGAACATACCTAAAACGGAAATGAACTAAGATAAGGAAGCGTATTACTGTACTGACTACGGGTTCTGAGGCACAGTCACGTGACTATCATGACACCCGCCCCCCACTTGTAAGGTCAAATAAGACAGAGGTAAACGAAAAAAAAGGGTGCAGGCGAGGAGAAATGGAGGCACAAGTGGAGAGAAAAAAGAAAAATCCGCACCCGGGGTTAACCGCCCCCCCTGCCACGTCGACGTCTCTCCCGCAACTTCTGGTTCTCCCTGAACTCCTGGATCGCCTCCAAGGCATGTGGCATGTCGTACTCCTTGAGCCACTCGTCCTCGCTCTCGTCGTACCCCTTCCACCTCACCAGAAACTCCCTCACTCCCCCCCGCGTTCTACGCTCGCGCAAGATCCGCTTGATCTCTGCCTCTTCCCCTGTCTCCATCTGCACGGGGGGCGGTGGGACTTGTCGTCGCCCCAGAATCGTGTCCTCCCGCGCCGGAACCAGGCACGATACATGGAAGACATTGTGGATCGCCCACCCGTCCGGGAGGGCCAAACGGTACGCCGTATCTGATATCTTCTGCGCAATGGCAAAAGGGCCGAACCGTTTGAAATCCAGTTTCCTGTTGGGGCGGTCGGAACGCAAGTCCGCCCTCTCGAGAAACATGCGGTCCCCCACCACATAGTCAGGCGCCTCGTCTACCCACGCATCATAAAATCGCTTCATCCTCGCCGCCGCCAACTCCAACAGGCCCTTCAACTCCTCCTGCACCTCTCTGATCCTGTCCAGCTTCTCGTCCGCCCTCGGCACCATCTGGGAATTCACCGGGTCGACTGAGAAGGTCAGATTATAAGCGTACTCCGCGTAAAAGGGGGACATGCCCGTCGCCGCGCTCACACGGTTATTGTACGCGAATTCCGCAAACGGTAACCAGTCCATCCAGTCATCCTGATAGTAGTCAATGAATGCCCTCAGATAGACCTCAAGCTCCTGGTTCAACCGCTCCGTCTGCCCGTCCGACTGTGGGTGGTGCGCTGTCGACAGGGCGGGCTTGATCCCCAACCTTTCCCACATACGCTGCACGTAACGTGCCACGAATTGAGGGCCCCGGTCTGAGATGACCTTCTTCGGTGTGCCGTGCAGGCACCACACCCGCTCCATGAAACTGTTGCACATCGCGGCCACGTCGTCCATCGACCGCGCTCCCAGGAAATGCGCCCTCTTCGTCGACTTATCGCAGACCACCTGTATCATATCGCATCCTCGGGAAGTCGGGAGGGGGCCAACATAGTCTGTGGACACATGTTGCCACGGACCATCCGGAACTTCCAGGGGTTGGAGAGGACCAAACGGCCTCTGGCGCCGTGGCTTGATGCGTTGACAAGTTTCGCACCCATCGACATACCTGCGCACAAATTCCGACATCTGAGGCCAGTAATAGTTCCTCGCCACCAGAGCTAGCGTGTTTGCGCGCCCAGGATGCCCGGCCAGGATGGAGTCATGGTAAAGCTGGAGGATGAGGCGCTTCACCTCCTCGTCGTCCGGCACGTAGATTAGGCCCCGGAAACGCACCAGGCCACCATCCACTGTGAAATCCCGGAGCCGAGCCTTGACCAAGGCGGGAGCTCCGTCCAGACCCAAGACCTGCACGAGCTTCGGGTCCCTTGGCGTCGCTGCCCGGACCTTCTCCAGGATCGTGCCATCCGCAAGCACCGCCTGAACCGCCGCCACTCTCGCCACCACCTCTGATGCGCCACAACACTCCACCCGCACCACCACCCCACGCTTCACCACTCTGTCCGGCGGCAGCACCGTCTGCCCCGCATTGTCTCTCTTGCCCCCGAGGACCTCATGGTCCGGCCGCCGTGACAAGCCATCGGGCCCCGCACAGAGACGCCCTGGTCTGTGATGAATCACAAACCCAAAACGATTCAGAAACAGGCTCCACCTCGCTTGCCGCCGACTTAGGTCCTTTGCGGTCATAAAGTACTCCAGGTTACGATGATCGGAAAAGACGTCGACTGGAAACAGGCTCCCCTCCAGGTACGGCCACCATGCTTCGAACGCCCTCACCACCGATAGCAATTCCTTGTCGTGTACATTGTAATTGCGCTCCGCAGGCTGCATCGACTTGGAGAAGAACGCCACAGGCCTCCACTCCCCATCACGTGCCCTCTGCAACAGTACCGCGCCCACCGCAAAGTCGGAAGCATCTGTCTCCACCCAGAATGCTGCGTCCGTATTCGGCATCATCAACACTGGAGCTTGCACAAACGCCGCCTTCAACGCCTCAAACGCTGCCTGCTCCACCGCTCCCCATCTCCACAACACATCCTTCCTCTTCAGGTCCTCGAGCGGCTTCGTGATCGTCGTATAGTCCTCCACAAACCTCCGGTAAAAGTTGCAGAACCCCAAGAACTGATTCACCTGCCGCAGATTACGAGGAACTGGCCAGTCTGTGACACCACTAACCTTCACCGGGTCCATGCCCACACGTCCTGGTGAGATCTTCAGCCCCAGATAATCCACCTCCGTCGTCCGGAATCGACACTTCTCGGGCCTCAGAAACAGGTCAGCCTCGCGGAGGCGACGCAAAACCTCGCGAACATGTGCGTCGTGCTGCGTAGGGTCCTCCGAAAAGATAATAATGTCATCCAGGTAAAGGACCACGTAAACATCCACCAGATCATGGAACAGGTCGTTCACCATGCGCTGGAAGGCCGCTGGCGCATTGCGCAGTCCAAACTGCATCACAAGAAACTCGAACTGGCCGTATCTCGTCTGAAACGACGTCTTCCACTCATCCCCCTCCTTCACCCTCACATTATAGTACCCCCACCGCATATCCAACGTCGTGAAAACCTTTGCTGCCTTCAACCGATCCAGCAACTCGTTCGTCAGCGGAATGGGGTAAGCGTCTGGCCTCGTCACTGCGTTCATCACACAGAAATCGACTACCAGGCGCAGGGACCCGTCCTTCTTCTTGACAAAGAAGACCGGTGCCCCACAAGGCGCACTCGACTGCCGGATGTAGCCCTTTGCCAGGTGTTCATCAATGAACTCCCGCAAGGCCCTCAACTCCGCGGGTGCCAGTTGGTACAGCCTACCTGGCGGCGGCAGCTCCGCACCCTCCACCAGATCAATCTTGAGGTCGTACTTCGTGTGAGCTGGCAGCTGCTCTGCACGGCGCTTGTCAAAGACCTCCAGAAACTCATGGAGTTCCGCCGGCACCATCTCCTCAACTGACTTCTCCACCACCACCCTCCGCTGCACGTCCTCCTCCGCCAGCGCCTGGGAGAAGCTCCTCCCCGCCGCCCCCCGCACCGCCATCAACTCTGGGCCCCCCGCCCCCCTCCTTGACTCCAGGTCTCACCTCTGCTCAAAAAACACCTCCTCACCACCCCGCTCCTCTGCACGCACGATAGCCTCATCAATACACACTTTCGCCACGCGCACGGCCTGCTCCCGCTGTCCCCGCCAAAAACGCGTCCTCCTGGTGCGCGCACGCTTCAAACCGTGGAACCTCTCAGCCGGAAGCGCCTGTCGTGCTCGCAACCGTGCCATCGGCGTTCGCTCCGACCTGCGCGCAAACGCTGCCATGCCACCATGCTCTGCCGTTTCCGGGAGGCACGACTCCTTGCAATGCGTCGAGGCAAAGTCGACTGTAGACCGACCCCAGTCTATGGTCGGGTTATGGCGTTGCAACCAGTCCACGCCCAAGATCAAGTTGTCGTCGCCGATGTCCGCAACATCAAAAACCAATGCCTCCTCATGGTCACCCACCACCAGCCTCAAGTGCACCTTGTGTGTCAGAAGCCCCGATTTAACCTCCGAGTTGTCGATGGTACGTAGACGCATCGGACGTTTCTTTGGGACGATCGGCAGCCCAAGTTCGTGGACAAAGCGCTGATTCACGAAGCAGCAGCTTGCCCCCGAATCCACCATCGCCCGCGTGGCCACCACCTCCCCCCCTGACCGCCCCAGCACGTGAAGCGTCACCGGCAGTTCCAGCGCTGCGTGATCTGACCTCGGTCTCCTAGCATGTATTACCGCCGCCCGCCGAGACCTAGGTCTCCTCCTCACTTTCGTGTCACTCGGCCCACGCAAAACAGTACCATTAGGTATTGCAAGTACATGAGACCGACTGGTCACGCCCGCCGCGACAACACGGGGTGACCCTACACAAAACCCTCCTTCGGCACCTCCTCCTTTCTCCCACCCTCGACCGCCTCCCGCACCACTGCCTTGATCGACTCCACCCACGACGGACACTGCGCAATCAGGTGCCCGACCTTACCGCACCTAAAACACTTCCTGGTCACCGCCGTGCTCTTTGCCCGGTCGACATCCATCGCGTTGGGATCCACCGGAGGAGGGGGGGGGGCCGCACGCACCTGCGCACCCCCAGACGGTGTCGAGGCAGGCATGCGTTGGGCCACGGCGAGGCCATGCTGCCAGGTGCCCTTCTTCCGTGCCGCGATGTCCGCCAGCTTACTCTCCTGTCTAAGCAGAATGTCCCGCGCCTCCTCCGCCGTCTTGTAATCCGTGTTTACTAACGCCTCCATGGCCGCCGCGCTCAACCCCTTCCAAAAACGGTCCTTCACGTACTCGCTCTCCGCGTCAGCACGTCCCAGCTTGCCTTTCAGTTCAAAAAAGGCCGTGCAGTAGTCAGTTATTGACTTCGACCCCTGCTGCAGCTGGCTAATACGAGCCAGCGCGTCCTGCGCCGGATCACGCGTACAGAAGGCGGCCCTGAAGTCCGCGAGCCAAGCCTCCCACCGAAAACGTCGCGGGTTCAGGTCGGGATCATCCACGCCAGTCGTGATAACGTACGACCACTCTTGCGCCGACCCCGTCAGATAAGACTGTGCCCACACAATCTTCTGGCGCTCATCCCTGAAAGTCTCAAATTCTGCCGCTGCCTCGACCTGTCACGTGAATTGATCCGCCAACTGCTTCGACTTGCCATCATAAACCTCCGGTGGGTTGATCCTCGGCGCATGGGACGTCTGCCGAACGTGGTGCAGCTGGGGGGGTTCCTGGGCCAGCCTTTCCAATTGCTCAATACGCGTCACAACCGCGGCCAGCGACGACTCAAAATTCTCGTGAAACCCCCCCAGACTGGCTTGCAACTGAGCCGCCAGCTGGGACTGGATCGCCTGAAATACCATGTCCGCTATCCTCTCTGCCGCCGGGTCCGGCGCCGCCGGGTCCGGAGTGCTGGGGGTTGTCATCGTGGTCGCAGAGAAAAATTTTCTTGGATTATCTTAGTTCAAGTGTTAGGCTTGTGACCAGCGGTTCGCAACGCGGCGCGTCAAGAGCACTAAAATGGAAATGTATTATGAGACTGTAGGTAGTTATAATGAACATACCTAAAACGGAAATGAACTAAGATAAGGAAGCGTATTACTGTACTGACTACGGGTTCTGAGGCGCAGTCACGTGACTATCATGACACAGAGGTCATCGTTCTCGATTCCGACACTCCTCAAAAACCTTCCGCTACCACTTTGAAGCATGCCACCGTGGAGCTAGGTTCTGACATGGACCTCTCAACGACTTATGTTGCCAAGAAAAAGCAACTATCTATGAAGCAGGTCATTTCAGTCAGGAGCAGCGAGTCCAATGGCGAGAAGAATGCTAAGCAGCACAGGCCCTTTCTTGCTGACGCAGAGGCCAAGAAAAAGCAGCTGCCTACGAAGGTTGTCATTCCCGTTGGGAG